>OVAQ01000292.1:0-38184 GCA_900406345.1 Erysimum cheiri | reverse complement strand
TTAAGGATAAATCAAACTAAAATTTATAAAGAAAACGTATGAGTGTAAAATTGATTTAGTTTCAATAGATTTTGACAAACTGTTGGCCCGATGAGCCCCAAACTGTTGGGCACATAAACTATTGTCCAAACTCGTCCCTCAAGAGTACTAAATGGGTCAAGCCCGCGGGCATGCAGCCCGTTTGACACCCCTACTCCCACAGATTCATTTCATTTACACCACATAGCTCATCAGCATAACATACCTTCAACTTCTGAGTCTGGAACCATGGAGATATTATCTTTTTAGGGTCTTGATCAGTATTCTTCTCATGTCGTTTTCAAATCCAATAAAACGGTGTCCTTTTGGCCACCGTTATGTTTTTAACAGATGTCATGTCATCAATACGGGAAAGGTTTATATTGCGGATGACTTTCGATTTCAAGGTATTGACTTGTATAAGTTCGACTAAGAGAAAAAAAAAAAAAAAAAAATCGACTCAGAGGGTTAAATTGCAAAAAAGATTCACTTGGAGGGTTTTTTTGCACAAAACCTTATGTTTTTAACGGATGTCACATCATCAATACGGGGAAGGTTTATATTGCGGGTGACTTTCGATTTCATGGTATTGACTTGCACAAGTTCGACTTAGAGGGTTAAATTGCAAAAATGATTCACTTAGAGGGTTTTTTTGCACAAAACCCTATTATTAATGTGTTCCAGAGTCCAGACAGGCTTCTTAACCGTGCGTTTCTTTTTAAACTTTTAATCTTCTTGTATAGAGAACCTGCAACATTGATAAGTCTTTGTAAGTTTGATTGATTTTATAGTTGGAGTTGTGCTGTTGTGGTCCACCCACATGTACGTACCCTTGATCTAGGTAAGGTAACTAGTAAAATCGCGTGAGTCTTTATTTTTTTGGTTTATATTCTTTAAATTAAATCAAATTAAGGTCAATCTATATATGTTAAAATTTGCATAAGATATATAGATTGATTCATAATAAAATTATAATAAGTAATGAAGTTCCAAATATTTTGTTTTATTATTTTATAGGTAAATTGACAACGGACCAACTCAGAAAACATTTACAGTGTATTTGGACACATCTCTACCATGCTCCAATATTTTTGTTTCTTTTCTAAATCCTCACAGTTCTTCACAAATTAAGCCACCTTTAGCCTTTTTAAAACCAATTCTCCTTTTTCCAGAAGAAAATTGGTAAATTGTACCCATATGATGTGTTGTCAATTTTTTCAACCGAGTACACCAAATGAATGTTGCCATTAACAGCCAAATATAAAATCAGTTGGTAAAAAGAAAAAGTGGGCAAATCAAGGTGATGTCTCCGTTTGAACTACATTAATTCAGTGAAGATGTGAAGTTCTCTGTGACTAACACAAAGCTGCAAGTCCTGCGGTAGGTGTTGTAATATACTCCTAATAAAGAAAGTTCAATTCATATTTTTTAAAAATAAATAGGTGTTACATTACATTTAATAATAAGCTTAGAGATGATGAGACTATAAGCTTCGTCTTTAAAAGGAGATACAAGACCTCTCCTTCCTTTCTGTATCTTTTGATCTAAAACAGTGCCTTGGCGGAGAAGAAAGCAATATCAAACTCACAAGAATGGAACACCTAATTCCTCAAACCGGTGATGAGACCGAGCTTGGTTTGGCAGCGGTGAGGCTAGCCAATTGTGCAACCTTCCCAATGGTTTTCAAAGCCGCCATCGAGCTCGGTGTCATTGACACTCTTTACGTAGCTGGATCTTGTTTGTTCCTCACACCTTCTGAGATAGCGATTCGGCTTCCCACAAAGCCTAGTAACCCTGAAGCACCGGTTCTGTTGGACCGTATGCTTCGTTTACTAGCTAGCTACTCCATAGTCAAGAGCCAAGTCGTAGAGGGTGAGAGGGTCTACAAAGCCGAGCCAATTTGTCGCTATTTCTTGAGAGACAATGTTGATGAAGAATTGGGAACACTTGCTTCTCAATTCATTGTCTCACTCGATAACGTCTTCCTCAATACATATACATATGGTACTTTTTCTTCATTATTCTCTTCTGATTTCTAATAATAGATCGATATACAAACAATTTCGAGACTTGATATTTTTGCAGGGCACAATTGAAAGATGTAGTGCTCGAAGGGGGAGTTGCATTTGGCCGCGCCAACGGTGGTTTGAAACTCTTCGACTGTATAAGCAAAGATGAGAGATTAAGCAAAACTCTTTAACCGAACCGGATTCTCCGTAGGGATTTTAAAGAAGTTTCTACTAGTTTGTAGAGGTTTCGAAGGAGTTAATGTGTTGGTTGATGTAGGAGGAGGAGTTGGAGACACACTAGGCTTTGTGACTTCAAAGTATCCAAAGATTAAGGGTATCAATTTTGATCTAACTTGTGCTTTGACATAAGCTCCTTCTTATCCTAATGTCGAACATGTGGCTGGAGACATGTTTGTAGATGTTCCAAGAGGTGATGCTATTCTCTTGAAAGTAAGACCCAACCACAAACTTAACCGTACTCTGCTCTAGTTCTCTAAAGTGTTTTTTTTTTGGATTGTTATATGTTTTTACAGCGAATACTTCATGATTGGACTGATGAAGACTGTGAAAAGATTCTCAAGAATTGTTGGAAATTAAAGCATTAGAATGGGAAAGTGATTGTCATGAAGATAGTTACTCCGGATGAAGCAGAGATTAGTGATGTACAATCGAACATTGCCTTTGATATGGATTTGTTGATGTTCACACAATTATCTGGAGGAAAAGAGAGGTCGCGGGCCGAGTATGAAGCTATGGCTGCGGATTCGGGTTTCCCGCATTGCAACTTTGTATGCCGCGCATATCATTTGTGGGTCATTGAGTTCTCTAAACAGGCTTAAAGTTGTAAGTTGTTTCTTCTTGTGTTCTATAAAGAGGCTGAGCCGTCTCATGGTAATAAAAGTTGTATGGATCTTGATCTCATTTTCAATGGAAAATCTGAATAAAAGTAAAAAGATGATATTCTGCTTTATAATTTGGTTAGAACTTGTAACATCTTATTTTTCTCTTCGAACGAATGAAACTAATAACTATGACTATAAGTGACATAAACAATGTTGATCCTCCGACTAACCGGAATCCTAGTCTGATTCTTTTTATCTGTCTAATTTTATCATTATCTTCATCTGAATCCGTCTCTTGAATTACTTCAGCTTCCCAGTCTTCTTCTTCATCTTCAAATTCAATTTCCAATTCTTCTTCGTCATTGTCACTTGTTTCCCTATCCACCGGTTCTTGGATCCTGTCTCCTTTCTCATCTCTTCCGGGTTCGTTTGATTCTTCTTTGTCTAACTCTTGAATCGTTTTCGAGCTACCATCTTCAAATTCAGTTTCTCTGTTCTCTTGTTTTCTGCAAAAATGTGTCCTGTCTTCCACCACTTCTTTGATCCTTCCTTGTTCTTTAAGTCTCTCTTGTTTACTTGTATCTTTTTCTTTGATCTGGTGAATCTCTCTCGATTCATTATCCTTGTTTTTTGTTACTGTCTTTGCAATTTGTTCACTGCTCTTGTCTTGTTTCCTCAATGCTTCAGGTCCTATCGATTCACCGTCTTCAGCTTGTTTCAAGACCTCCGTAATCATGCTCTTCTTGTCTTCACCTTCTTGGTTGTTCAATTTCTCTTCCACCAATTCGTGGATGTTATCTTGGTTTGTATGTCTTTCCACCATTTTAGTTGATTCTTTTTTATCAATCCCTTTCAACTTTCTTGGAACCTCTACCTCTGCAGTTTCTTTATCTTCCTCTTCATTTCTGTAACAGTTTGTTTTCTTCCCCACCAGTCCCAGGTTCTTCTTTTCTCGTTCATCATTTCTCTTTTGCTCATGAGACTCTTGTATTTCATTTTCTAAAGTCTTCTTTCTTGAGCTATCATCTCTACTCTTTGTCTCTTGATTCTTATTCTCTTTTGCTTTACCACTTGTGTCCGCTTCCAGTGATTGCTTCTTGTCTTGCTCTTGTTCTTCAGTCTCTCTTACCTTTCCAATTTTTGTCTGAACCTCTCCCAATACTGCCCCTGCTCTGTTTCCTTCTCTGGCTTCTTTATCATCGCTTGTTTCCTCTTCTGCAATTTTTTCACTCATTTCATCCGACTTTCGTTCTTCGTGTTCGTGAATCTTCCTTGAACTATCATATTCATCTATTGTCTCTGCTTTTCTAACAACCTCCTCCTCCTTTTTCTTTTGTTCATGAGACTCTTGTTTTTTATTTTCTTGAGTCTTATTTCCTGAGCTATCATCTCTTCTCTTTGTCTCTTGAATCATGTTCTCTTCTGCTTTACCACCTGTTTCCTTTACCACAAACGATTTCTTCTTGTCTAGTTCTTCACTCTTTCTTACCTTTCCAAAGTCATCATCTCTGATTTGTGCCTCTCCCTCTCTCCATACTGCCCCTGCTCTGTTTCCTTCCTTTGCTTCTTTATCATCGCTTTGCTCTCTCAGTCCCGTTGATCCGTGTCCTTCACTCTTATTCTTTTCTGAGCTATCACCATTAGCTTTCGACTCCAACTGCAGAATTCTCTTTGCCTTCTTGTTCTGCTCTCCTTCTCTTATATGATATTCTTCTTTTCCATCCTCTTCAGTCATTAGTTCTTGTACTGCATATCTCTCAGGCTGATCTGATCTCTTTTCTTCAACATCTTGAGACTTGCTTAAATCCACAGTTTCTGTCTTGAGCACTGCCTTATATTTTCTCCCTTCATTCAATTCTTCTTCTCCGCGCTCCTGTGATGTTTTTTCCACTGATTCTTGAATATTATGCTTTTCTGGGATCTCACTCGGTTTCTGATGTTTCTCTAATTCATCTTTAATTTGCTGAACCTTTCTTGAGCTAACATCATCAGTTGTTCTCTTCATCTCTTCAATTTCCCTCGGCTTCATTCCCTTTTCCTTTTCTCTATGATATTCTGGGATCTTGTCATGCTCTCCATGTTTTAGAAGCTCATATGATTCTTGTCCTCTAATCTCTTGTTCCTTAACTCTGCTGTCAATCATATCTTGCATCTCCTCTTCTGCAATTTTCCCATTTCCTTCTTTTTGTTTCTGAGCTGCATTTGATTTCTCTTCCAATGGTTTCAGAATCTTCTTCTGCTCCTCGTTGAATTCTGATTCATCCAATTCCAGCCTTTTAGACATCTCAAACTTTCTTGATTTACCATCATCGAATTTTGTCTCTGCCTTTGCTTTTTCTTCATCTTCATTTACTCGATCTCGTTTTTCCACCTCCTTTAGTTCTTGGATTTTTTCTTGTTCCACTGGTAGTCTCTTTGACACAATCGACTCCTTTTCCAAAAAATCTTGACCTTTTCTAAGGCTCTCATCTTCAGTCACCAAATGATTACTCGATTCTTTCCTCTTAAGTTCTTCAATCTTGCCTTTCTCTTCTTGATTTTTCTTTTCATTTGGTTCTTGCACTTGGGTCTCTTGAATCTTTCTCACAATACCATCGTCACTTTTTGATGTAAACCTTTCGTGTGACATAGTCTCAACAGTCTTTCCTTGTTTGCCTTTCTCTCCTCTCCTCCCTTCTCCATCGTCATCTTTGTAGTTCTCTGTTTTTCCTTCAAGTTCTTGGACATGTGCTTCTAGCTCTTTTGTCTCTCGAACACTTCTTGTGTCGGGAGCCTCCTCTTTTATCTCTTTCTCAGCAACTCTTTTCTCATCTTCTTCTTTCACATCAGGATCACTTGTTTCAGGGATGGTGTTTTGTTCCTTCTGTTTTTCTGATTCTTCGCATTCTTCTTCTTCAATCGTTTGAACTTTTCTTGAACTTCCGTTCTCATTGCTTGCCACTACAGCTGCAGCTTTCTCTACCTCTTCATCTTCTTGATCCCCTGTGTCGTCTTCCACAATACCGGGGACTATAGCTTGTTTCTCGTGCATCTCCAATTCATGTAGTTTTTCTTTTTCAGTTTCTTGAATCTTTGTCGTAAAATCATCCACTAGATTTTCATCTTCCTTTTCGCGATCACTTGTTCCCTCTCTTAGTACTCCTTCCGACTTGTCTAGTTTTACGTATCGCTCCTGTTTGTCTGATTCTGGTTCTTCTTTCTCCTCACCAACCTTTTTGTTGATCTCATTTCCAACTTTTGTCTTAGTCTCTGCAACTTTTTCATATCTTTCTCCTTCGCCTCTTGTGTGTTTATCTTTGGGATCAGTTGCTTCGTCTTTAACTAAAGATTTGCTCTCTTCACTTTCCTCTTGTTTCCAATCTTCATATGATTTTTGCTTTTGAAACCCATGAAACTTGTCTGAACTATCACCTTTCATTTTCCCACCTGGCTCGAAAATGTTCTTCATTATTCCTTCTCCTTTTTTATCTTCCACTGATTGATGAATCTTTCTCTGCTTACTCAGTCTCTCACGTTCACCTAAATCCAGTTTTCCAGTCTCTTGACTTCTTAAGATATCATCTCCATCTTTTTTCTTGACTTTTCCTCTGTGATCATTTATTTCCGTTTCCACTACCTCCTGAATCATCTCTTCTTTCCCATGTCTCTTCTGTTTATTCAATTCTGGATCTTCACCTTCCTGAACCTTTCTCAAGCTACCATCTTTAGTTTTCAGCCTTCTCTCCACAATCTCATTCTCATCCATTGCTCTAGTTTTGTCTTTTTTCTCTGTTTCTTGCATCTTGTCTTGTACCATAGATCTCTTCAATTCTTCATATTCCTGTTTTTCAATCTCTTGACCCTTTTTTGAGCTTTCTTCCTCAGTTTTTAGTTCTGCCTTGGCAATAATCTTTTCTTCTTGCTCTTCTTTTTTATGGTCCTTATGGCTTTCTCCACCAGTGTGTTTATCATGAAACTTGCCTGAACTGTCATCTTCCCTTGTTTCCCCTATGTCAGCAATGTTCTCCACTTTTTTTCCTTCCACCAATTGAGGAATGTTTTTTTGCTCACCGTGTCTCTCAAGTTCATTTGAATCCTCTTGGCTTTTTAATATATCGTCCTCATCTTGTTTTTTGACTTTATCTCTGTAATCACTTGTTCCCATTTCCACTAGTTCCTGGATTTTGTCTTCTTTTTGTCTCTTATAAGGTTTACGTAACTCTGAATCTTCATCATCTCGAACCTTTCTCAAGCTAGCTTCTTTGGTTTTTGTCCTCTCCACAATCTCATTCTCTTCCATTGCTCTGGTTCTGTTTTTATCCTCTGTTTCTTGCATCTTGTCTTGTATCATGGATCTCTTCAATTCATCATGTTCCTGTTGTTCAACCTCTTGAACCTTTTTGGAGCTCTCTTCCTTATTTTCCAGTTTTGCCTTGTCCATTACTTTTTCTTCTTTACGGCCATTATGTTCCGCTTCCACCACTTCTTGAATTTTGTATCGTTTCTCATGGCTCTCTGGCTTGTCAGGTCGTTCTTTCTTAGTCTCTTGAACATCTACGGAATTTACATTCTCAGTTATTGTCATAGGCTCTACAATTTTCTCCTTCTCTTCACCACTTGGTTCCACTGCCTCAGTTATTCGGGTCTTATCGCGTTCCTTGTGTACATTCGGTTCATGGAACTCCTGTTCTTCACTGTAATTTTCTCCTCCTACAATTGTCATAGACTCTACAACTTTCTCCTCCTCTTGACCACTTGGTTCCTCTGCCCCAGTTATTTGGGTCTTATCGCGTTCCTTGTGTATCTTCGGTTCATGCAAATCCAGTTCTTCAATGCCGTCTACCTTTCTTAAGCTACCCCCTTCAGCTTCTATTTCCGGCTCTGCAATTTCCTTCTCTTGTTGTTTTTCATGATCACCTGTCTTCTCTTCTACCAATTCTTTAATCTTGCTTACATGTTCCCTTCTTGGCTCATACAACTCCTGTTCATTAATACCTGGAACCTTTCTTACAACATCATCATCATCGGTTTTGGTCTTTGATTCATTACTGCCCTCTCCTTCTTTGTAATCCTTGATTTTCTCTTTCACCGGTTCTTGAGTCTTTTCTCCATCGTCAACATTGTCTTGGTCCAATTGGCTGTTCAAATGAACCAATTCTTGTTCTATCGTACCTGTTATCTTTTCAGGCCTATCAGCTTCGTTCTGCTTCTTTCTTTCATGTTCATTTCGATCAATTCCTATATTTTCCTCGTTTTCTTGAATCATGGTACCTTTAATGTATTTTCCAGATACATCTGAATCTTTTTTTTCAATCTCTTGAGCTTCTTTCCTTCTATCCTGGATTCTTTTCTCTGTCTCTGTTGTTTTCTTCTTGTTCTCCAGATCTTCAACTTCTCCAGGACCACTTATTTCTCCTCCTAGAAATTTCTCTTGTTTGCCAGATATATCTTCTTCATGCGATTGTTGTTCGTCAACTTTTTTTGACTTATCACACTCAGCTTTTTTCTCTGCCACTGTGATGATTCCTTTGCTGCCATCACTTACTTTTTCTTCCAGTGCTAATTCTTGAATCATATCTTTTTCTTCTTGTCCCTTCATTGCATCTGAATCTCGTTGTTCAATATCTTGAACTTTTCTTGAAATATCATCATCATCACCAAATTTTGTTTTCTTCTCTGCAATTTCTTTGTCCTCCTTATTATCTTCAGCTACTTCTTGGATATTTTTTTGTTCCCTGAGTATTTTTGGTCTATCTGATTCTTGCTCCTTTGTTTCCGTCCCTGCAATTTCTTTCTCTTCAGCATTTGTTTTGCTTTTCACCAATTCTCGGGTCTTGCTTTTTTTATCTAATTTTGCTGGTTCATCCAACTCTTGTTGTCTAATAATTTCTTGAACCTTTCTTGCGCCAGCATCATCAGTCTTTTTTCCCGTCTCCATAATTTTCTCTTTGTACTTCTCTGGCTGATTCTTTGTTTCCTCTAGGAAATTTTTTTGTATCTTGTGTTTTTCCTCAAATGCCTCCTGAACTGGTTTCAGATTATCATCCCCTAGATTTGTCTCTGCCTCTGGAACTTGCTCTTTTACCAATTCTTTAATCTCTTCTTGTTTTTTTTGTCCCTGAAATTGTGGTTCTCCTACCTCCTGAAGCTTTGTTAAGCTAATATCTGCACTTTGTGCTCCAACCTTAGCTTTTTCCTCTTGCTTGTTCTTCTTCTCAACCAATTGTTGTATCTTGTCTACCTCATCTGATTCTAATTTATCACATTCAAAGTCCTCAGATTTCATCGCAGTATCTGCGATGTTTGGTTCGAATATTTCGCCCATTTTCGCATCAATTTTTTCTTCGGCATCTCCATTTTTTATCTCCTTGTTTACAATGTTCTGCTTCTCCTTTCCTTCTTTTCCTTCATCACCTGTTTTCCCTAACGTATCCACCTCTGGTACTTCAATTTCTTGAACTGGTTTCGGAATATTATTCCTTTTATCTGTCTCTGCAGCATTTGGTGTCTTCTCTTCCACCAATTCTTTGATCTTTTCTTGTTCTATGTGTGGCTTTTGTCCCTTAGAATGTTGTTCTTCATTCTCTTGAAGCTTTATTAAGCTTCTGTCTTCACGTTGTCTTCTCACCTTAGCTTTTTCTCCTTCGTTTTCCTTCTTCTCAACCAGTTCATGTATCTTATCTACCTCATCTGCTTCAAATTCATCCACTTTTGTCTCATTTTCTGCAATGTCATCTTCTCCAACTACTTGTGTTCTAGGTGTGAACCCTTGGCCCATTCTCGCCTCAACATCTTCTTTAGGATCCCCGTTTTTTATCTCCGTCTTTATAATCTTCTTCTTCTTCTCCTCTCCTCCTTTTCCTTGTAGTACCATATCTTGAATCTTGCTTTCGTCCTTGCGTCTCTGCCGCTCTTGAACCTTGCTCAAGCCATCCTTTTCCCTTGCTCTACTTTCACTTGTTCTACCTTGCTGCTCATCAGGTTCTTGCTCTTCCATCTCTTCAAATGCTCTGGATCCAAAATCATCACTTTTACTCTCTGCTTGGACCAGTTGCTGGTCATTATCTTGTTCCTCATGTATTGTCTGTTCATGAGAATCTCGTCCTTCAATGTCTCCAGGCTTTCTTAAGTCACTCTCTTTATTTGAATCAGCCAATTCTTTATCTTCTTCTATACGTTCCATAATCTTGTCTTGTTCAACACTCTGGTGACTCTTTTCTAAGTAATCATCCTCAGTTTCTTCTTCATCCTTTTGTTCCTCTCCCAAAACTTGACTATCTTTTTCTCCAAACTCTTCTTCGTCTAGACCTCCACTGAAACGTTTTTCTTCATCTTCCAAGACTTGACTCTCTCTTTCTTTATTTTCCATAGTTTCTCCAAACTCTTCTTCTTTCTGAATCTCTGTCTCAAATTTCTCAGAGTGTACATCAGATTCTTCTCTTTCTATACTCCCCTCTTCAACATCTCCCTTCTCTGTTTCCTCTCCAAAGTCCACTCTTTCTTCTTCTTCTTCTTCTTCCTCTTCCTCAATATTAAATCCAGAAATTCCCTTTACTCTTTTAGGCATTGTGATTGTAAGAGTCGCATCATCGTCGTCGAATCTAGCTTTAATCTTGTCTAAATCGACAGTATCAGGAATCTTAAAAACTTTCTTGAAAACCCTAAACTCAACTTCTTTCTTCCATGCCATCCATCTAATCATAACCATTTCTTCCACAGGCTTTCTTCCTTTTATCGTTATCCGATCTCCCTCTTTGTTTATCTCTATTTCAATACCTTCCTTTTTGAATCCTGCCTCAAATTAACTTTCTCTAATCAGTTTTTCTAATTCTTAAAAACACTAAAACCTAAATCAATCCACCCTAACTATCCCAGATCATTCATCGAAACTACTAAAAAAATAAAACATAATTGAAGAAAACTGCAGTGAAATTTTGACCTTTAAGATGAATGATGATGATGAACCTTGAATCGGTCTCTCGAGAAAGCACCAGAGGACCAAATGGGTCTTTGGAGAAGCGAAAATCGACCGAGGACGATACATCCTCTCTCGTTTTGGTGACCTTCAATCCCAGTTCGAGCTCCATAAACTCCTTTCCTGTGTTCTAACTGGATTATTTTTAGTGGGTTTAGATTTGTTGATGCTCTCGGATGTTCCCACTAAAGAGTAAAGGGAAGGAGAAGGACTATATATTCGTTACTTCCTCTTTAGGTAGTCAAACGGTCAACGTCTTTCTTCTCTTGTTGCCTTCGACCACAAGTAACCCAATTCATCAAAATTATTCATTATTTAAAGTTCACATATCGTTTTGGTTCTAGAAACAAGCATTGTGTAGCAACTATATATACTTCTAGATTCAATTTTGTTTTTATATTCGAGGATCAGTGAAACAACACAAAAACTCACATTACATATAATAAATTCAGATTTATTTACAAAAACAGATAATAAGAAAAATGGGTTCTATTCTTTCAAAAACAGCAAGAACCTTATCCTAGAAACCTAAGGAGTGATCTCATTTTTTTCTGGACTGAATCAATTGAATGATGAAAACAATAATAGACATAAGCAGAGTGGATCCTGCAAAACATGGTAAACGGAACTTTCTTCTTCTCTTCTTTCTTGGTTTATCTTCAATTTCTTCTTTCTTTTCCTCATAATCCCTTGTTTCTTCCTCCACAACCTCTTCTTCAATCTTGTCTTCTTCCTCTTCTCTCTGTGGCTCTTCTGCTTCTTCTTCCTCGGGCTTTGTTTCCTCTTTGATTTCTTCTACTGGCTCTGGTTTTTCCTCCTTGATTTCTTCTACTGGCTCTGGTTTTTCCTCTGTTTCCTCTTCTACTGGCTCTGTTTTCTCTTCTTCCTCCTCCTCTTCCTCGATCTTCAAACCGGTAATCCCCTTAACTTTCTTGCGCATTGTAACCGTTAAAGTCCCATCTTCTTCATTAAACTTCGCCTTGATCTTGTCAAGATTGACGATATCTGGAATCCGAAACACTTTCTTGAATTCCTTTATTTCAGTTTCCTTTTTCCATTCCACCCACCTTATCAAAACCATATTTTCTACCTGTTTTCTTCCGCTTATCTTTATCCGATTCCCATCTTCGTTTATCTCGATATCAATACCATCCTTCTTAAATCCTGCATTTGGTTTTCAATCTCAATCTCTATTCAGGTTAAAGAAAAAGAAAGAGAAGACTATGGAACCTTTGATATTAAGAGTGAGGATGAACAGAGAATTGGTTTCTCGAGAAAGCGAGAGCTGACCAAAAGAATCTCTGGCAACCCGGAAATCTGTAGAGGAAGAAACATCATCTTTTGTTCGAGTGATCTTCAAACCTAATTCAAGCTCCATTTTTTTTATTTGTGTTCCTTCTTCTTTAGATGCATCTGTTTTCAGTTTTTATTAAAGTCTCTCTGTAATCCAAAGTTTTTGTTTTTTTGTTTGAAATTAGGTAAGTTCATATGTTCTTTGAAGTGGCCCACAAGAATATATTCGTTACTTCATCTTGAGGAAACTAAAAAAACGGATCGGAGTCCCTGATGAGTTTGTCTTTTGATACTTTCAAGTTTCAAGTTTCAACGGTTCCTCTAACTGTCCCGCTTGCGTTGGCAGGAAGTAACAGCTACCTTTATAGTAGTTGCTATCCCTCTGATGATTGCATTTACAAAGACTGATTACTTGGGAGAGAACTAAAAATCTGAAAAAGAGATGTTTTATCATCTAGCATGAAGATTGTGAGCAAAGTTACCGTGAAGAGAGGATGTGTTTGGGAACAGATCTATGCATGTTTGTGTTTATGTGGGCCATAACAAAACAACAAGAAAAACAAAGGATAAACAAACGATACGGTGCACTCGACCGTAGTGGATCATTACCTTCTTTCTAGTACCTTCTGTCATTTTCCTTCAGTGTCTCTCTCTGGTCAAAGTCAAACCCAAATCGAGTTTTCACAGTGTGCAACTTTTTTTGTTTTGGTCATCATCCCTGAACCTACCTAACGCCGAATCAAGAGATCGTCTTTTGTCTGATTCTTTCATGGCGGCGATTTCTCTCTCCTCGTCTACGATTCCCTCGCTGAATTCGAAAGAATCGTCTAGTGTTTCTGCTTTCGCTTCTCGTTCTAGCTCCGCCGTAAAATTTCAGTTTCCGGTTCGTCGGGTTCGAACAGGAGACTTAAAGTTTCCCTCTTTATCTTCAACGACTCGATGCACTCCTCGACCTGTAATCCCCTTCTCTGCTTAATCTTGTATTTTTATTAAAATCTGGCTTCTCTGTACTGATTTAGTAAGAACTATACTTAATTTCACTCTATGAACTATTCGAATTCTCAAGCTTGAAACTTTCTCGTAATAGCAGAGCTGATGATAGCTTTCGTATGGTGGAATTTTCTCATTTTAGTTCCTAGCTCACTAGGGTTTAAAGTGAGTGCCTTTTATCATCTTCGCTTTGAACTAATTGACTGACCAGTGTTGATATTATTACTTCAGATTGAAGCCAAGAAGCAGACGTATGACTCCTTTGAGGATCTGCTCGTGAACTCTGATAAGCCAGTTCTGGTTGACTATTATGCAACCTGGTGAGTCCGCTTTCTATGTACAATTCCAAGTTTTGGTGTCACAAGACTCTGATAAGCCACTCAGGTTCTGCTTATAAAGACGAATGAGTTGATGTTCATTGAGTATACTTGGTCTAGTTTAACAGATGAATTTGGGCAAGCAAGTAAATCAATGTTTGTTTGGCAGGTGTGGCCCATGCCAGTTCATGGTTCCTATACTCAATGAAGTGAGTACAACCCTGAAAGACAAGATCCAGGTTGTAAAGATCGATACTGAAAAATACCCGAGTATTGCCAACAAATACAAGATTGAGGCACTTCCTACATTTATCCTATTCAAAGATGGAGAACCTTGTGATCGCTTTGTATGATGAGTTCCTTGTCATTTAATATATTTCCTTTACATTCTATTTTTAAGGTTCTTAATCTCGCTCACAATTGTTTTCTTTCCTTATTGACTTCCAGGAGGGTGCTTTGACGGCCAAACAACTCATCCAACGAATTGAGGAGTCTTTGGAAGTGAAGCCATAGTTATAGAATCCTGATATCTTTCAATTATTGGTATGTTTTTCCACTGTCCCTGACCTAATAAGCTTAGGGGTAGTGATGTTTTTCGATTGATTAACAAGGAGAATTTGAGAAGAAAGAAGATTATGTATGACATATTTGCAAAACCTTGGTTGTGAGTAAACAGTCTTTTATTCTCAAAGTAATAACAGAGAAGCTATTTTCAGCATTCCTCTCCAATACATTTAGACTAAATTTCTCTTAGCAAAAGAAAACATAGCAGGAGTGTATACCCGAATACTACGATTCAAGGGTTAGAAGAAGAAGATCTAACAACAGTAGGCTTGAAATTCACGGAGAGAGGCAGTGGTGAGGAGGCAAGAGCATGGTCCTCACCATTGTTGTCAGAGTCTTGGTCATCACAGTAACCTTGGAGCATGTCACCTTCTTGAGCAGTAAAACCAAGAACACCAATCATAGTAGGCCAACACTTGCGTCCAACGGTTCTTATAGCACTGCAACACCCAGGGCCAATGTAAGTCTCACCGTTGAGGAAGAACAGGATCAGCTCTCCAGAACAGTGTTGGAGCTGCATCAGTGAGTCCCAGCAGTAACCTGTTTCTTCATCAAGCCTGAGCCTATACACAAGGCTTGTGGGAGGAGAAGACGAGCCCACAGATGGTTTCATGAGAGGTCGAGCTGTCACTGTGGAAGAAACCACCATGAGCATGATCGTCACAATGTTGAAGGTAACAATGAAACTGTGTTTGGTAGCCATTTCTCTGCAGATTGATAAGGTCGAAAGGAGAAAGAGAAGGAGTAGGTCTGGTGAATTTGTTAATGTTTGTGATGAGAATTGAGTGATAACCTTGGAGAGTTTATATAGAGTCACTTCGGACTTGACTGTTACAAGTAAATGGTAGTGAAAAGGCCAAAGTAATTACAAGGGAAGCTCATCAGATTGGGAGATAATTAGTGCTTAGTGGAGTAGTGGGTATTATTACTGTATTATGAAATTACTGTATTATTAAATCTGCGTTATAAGTGGCACTATAGAACATTTACTATCTTCACAAGTAAGTATGCTTAATGAGTCTGTTTAGGGGCTAATGGGCTGGATTAGGATCACTCGATCGAACCAAATTATCTTCATCATCAAAATCTTTGCAAGAAATATATATTTGGAACAGAAGAAATCATAAGGCAACTGTTTTGAAGACAAACACACATGCAATACTGCAAATTTGAAAGGTTTTTAGGTATATCACTGCTGATTCATGATAGGTATTTCAAAATGCATAAATACATAAAAGAAGAGAAATTTTAAACAAGGCCCATTCGTGCATGAGATATGCAAATTCGTATTCTAGTTCTTGCTCAAGTCTTGTTATGAGGTAAATNAAAAAAAAAAAAAAAAAAAGATAACTAATAATTATCTTTTCTTAACCTCTCAAATAATTGTTTCATTTCTGCATTAATAAAAGTAAAAGAGGCATTATAATTTATTCAACACAGTCCATTAAGATGAACAAATTAATCATATGCCACCAACACTCTGCAACAAATTAAAGAGGAATTCAAACAAAGAGGTGTGCACGCCACAAAGTGAGCGTCAAGGAAGTTTCATATATTACCAAATTATGATACATAGCACAGGTATAATAAATAAGAACTCAACAACCTAAGTTTGAAAAGAAAAATAGTTTGACCTTCGATTATAATACCCCACCACGTGAACGAGTGTTTACTAATTACAACACTCTACACTTGAGGAGAGCTCCTTTTGCATACATACCAATCAATGCTAAATGTTACTTAAACTGGCCTATTCATTAGGATACACCCACTCATCTTCTTCATTTATTTTCATATGTCATTAAATTGTTATGGCATTTGCATAATACAACTTCCATTCTTCGTAAGAATGAATACCCGTAATTTCAACTCTAAGACTAGGTGAATAAAAACAATTATATATATCTCAATGCAAATCTCAAACATTAATAAAGAATACCATTATACAATTAACAAAAATTAGAACCCATTAAATTTTTACACTAAAACAATATTAATCAACTCTACTTTTGTGTGTTTACATTAAACTAGCCTATTAGATACACCCACTCGTTTTTTCCATCATTTCTTTCAAATGTCATTAAATTGTTGTCATGTGTTACATATGCAGAAGACTTCCATTTTTAGACAAGTGAGCGTAATTCAACTCTAGGGAAAAAAATATCTCAACGCAAATCTTAAAACATTAAGAATACCATTAATTTTTTTATTTTTTTTAAACTACTATTTTATATTAAAATAATAATAATCATCTCTATTTGTTTTTTGTCTTTTCATTTTTTATATATCAAATTAAGATGAGTTACTTTTACACTCTATAAATACCCTATCCCAATAGTCCATCTTCATTTCCTCATTTCGTTTACAACAAATTAAACATGGGTAGCTTCACGCATCTCATACTCTGTTTCTCCATTTTGGCCGCCATCACTCTATCAAATTCTCAGTACCTTCTTCCGATCACAAAACATGAACCCACCAATCAGTTCTACACCACTCTCAACGTCGGATCCCCCACAGTATCTCCCCAAAACCTCCTACTCGACCTCGCAACAAATCTCACGTGGCTAGACTGCCGTAGACTCATATCACTATCATCCCAACACCTAGTCACTTGTGAAAGCTCCACATGCAAGTCCGTCCCTGGTAATGGCTGCAACGGTAGATCCTGTCTTTACAAGCAAGTCGAAACCCTCTCGTAACCGGCCGTGTCGTCCAAGACATAGTCTCCATCTCCACCACGGACGGCGGCAGATTCCTCTCCCCAGTCTCACTACCCCGCTTCACATTCTCCTGCGCCGGCGACAAAAACCTCCAAGGCCTTCCTCCTCCGGTCGCCGGAGTTCTGGCTCTTTCTCTCGGATCCTCGTCGTTCCCGAGACAGGTGACGTCAGCGTTTGACCTCAGCTCTTACTTCTCTCTCTGCTTGCCTTCTTCCGGCACCGGCACCGGTCATTTCTATATCGCCACCCCTCACTACCTCATCCCGCCATTAAATGGTAGCGATAATCCGAGGATTATGACGGACTTAATGGTCGTAAACTCTGAATATTTGCTCTACGTTACATCAATCTATGTTGGCGGAGTCCGTTTATCGTTGAGCCCTAATTTGCTTGAGGGTGGAGCCAAGCTAAGCACGGTGGTTCCTTACACCGTACTCCACACCGATATATACAGTGCTCTTGCTCAGTCTTTTACAGTGAAAGCCAAGGTATTCAAAACTCAAATTTGTATATTTATATATAAGTCTAAAGATCTCAAATTTTGATAGTGGATTTGATTAACAGCCATTTCATATATATTAGTGTGTACAAATTATAAAGTAAAGTCTTTTCATGCACAAAATCTCATGTCTCGATCTTTGAAGTTTTTTTTTTTTTCAAAGATGTTAATGAAATAATCATGTAAACATGAAAAATGTTTATGTTGGTGTTACTTTAAATTACAAAGGAGATGTTTTTTTTTTTTTTTGGCTAGAGGAAAACTAAATGATTAATGTTTGTATTTGGGGTTTAACTTTTACACAGACAATGGGAATATCTAAGGTTCAAGCCATTGCGCCATTTAAAGACTGCTTCGACGCACGCGCTGTAGGGATGGACCCGACGGGGTTGAGCGTGCCTGTGATAGAAATTCGGGTGCCATCGGTGGTAACGGATGCGAAGTGGACTTTTTACGGTGCGAATACGGTGGTTAAAGTGACGGAGACGGTGATGTGTTTGGCGTTCCTTGACGGTGGAAAGAATCCCAAGGATTTGATGGTGGTTGGGACACATCAGCTTCAAGATTATATGCTTGAGTTCGACTTTAGCAGATCTACTCTTGCTTTTGGTGAGTCACTCTTGCTCAATAACACAAGCTGCTCCACGTGGCCTTCCCAAAAATATAATTAATCACACATGACAATATGATATGATCGTCTTTAACTATTCAGTTATTACACTCCTATGGTTACATTGTGTTTTTTCTCCTTGAATGTTGTATCATGTATGATACGTTTTTCTATGACATATATGTGAACCGAAATTTAAATAAATTATCATCAGTTTCTCTTAATTATAAGTATCCGGCTTTTTTAATATCATTCTAGTTTAACATTCCTCACTAAACATTGATATTGACAAAAAAAAATAGTTTTCCTCTTTTTTCTTATATATATACGATATAAATGATGGTTGAAGATTTTTTATAAATTAATTAATGAAATTGAAGTACTTGGAAATTCAGATATCAAAAACATTTGCTTTAATTATGACCATCTTAAATATCACATAATAAAAGAAAAGAAAAAAAAAAAGAGAGAGAGAGAGAAAAATAAGAGAGAGATTTAAACATCTTGTAAATTAGAGGAAAAAAACAAATCACGTGAATTTGGTATTTTCATAGTTGGATGATAGCCAAAAATCGCAAGGACTTGGGTTTGAGTATGAAGAAGGAAATAACAGAATTTATAATATGTTAGCGAGTAAATTTTTTTTTTTTGTCAACATTTGGGCCACAACTAACCTGCCCATTAGCCTAATTCCTACAAATTGTAGGGTCGGGGACTCGATCCCTGGTGTGATGGTGTCTGTCTTCTGTGGACTTGCCACTAGACCAAAATCACTTCACGTTAGCGAGTAAATCTTGCTGCAAATAAAAAATAAATTTCATAAAAGTTAATGTAAATATTAGTCAAACTTAATATTTAAATTATAGTAGAAAAATTTAACTTACTGCGAAAGACTTGAACCAAGTAAGTTTCGTTTCCACTGGTATGTCTCCATAAGTTGGCCAAGGATAAGGCAGTTGCCTCTTAAAAATCCTGAGAATGGACTTCGTGATCCCATTTCTTAATCCAAACCTATAAACATGTAAATAATATAAGAGTTAGTAAAGTATCATAATTTTCATTTATATGTAAATAGATAAAAATGAAATTTATTACCAAGTTGCCCTGTTTTCTTCTTCCGGGATATGTTGCCGTCCCAGTAGTTGAACAAATTCCTCTACTGATACGTTTGGTCGAGGAGCGGAATTTGCCGTATCTTAAACTCCATTTCACTTCTCATCATCTTCTCGTTTCAACTATTATTAACCATTATGACTTGCAAGTAAAAATAATATTATGGTTTCGTATTGGAGTCTAGAATTACTAGAAATTGGTTTGGTAAAGCACTTATACATTTTCTTTGGCTAATGTAACCATATATTTTAGAAAGGGATGATCAATAAGAAATCTTAAAAAAATAAAAAAACTAGGAAGCAAAAGAGAGATCAAGCAGGGATGGGTAAATCTTCAATCCATCCATCATGATTAATGAAGCTCAGATCAGCGAAACTTTGGACGGCAGATTCACTCAGCTTCTTAACCCATTTCACACGTCTTTCTGTATTTGATCCACTTCCGAAACATCTATATTCTGCAAAAGTTAGCTGGTTTTCGTGGTTCCAATATTTTGATGCGTTCCATCCTTCTGGAACAACCACATCCGTCAGGTTCGAGTTGTAAAATATCACTCGAGAGTAACCCCGCCAGGGTCTGCCCAAGAAGGCCTTGCCGGTTCCAAAAACGAGGCAGTTGATGAATATGAATCCATTCGTGTCCTTGGGATTGGTCCGTCCTTGAGAAGTTATGTAACCCGCTCCTTGTAGTACCTGCCCACCTAGCACTTGATGCCCACCTAGCACTTGTATCACACAGCTCTACAACCCACCAAACACAAACATTAGACCCGGATAAAATAGGATTAGAGTTCTATAATTGATATTAATATGTGAAAATAGAAGGGCTGCATGTTATGGAAATCAGGGTTTGGTTCGGGTTATTTAGTTTTTAGGCGTTTTGAAAAAATGGTTACCAAACCAAAATCAAATCTACAACATTCTTAGTTTGGATTATATTTTTGATCATATTTTTGTTTTCCATACAAATATATTCTTTTTTGAAACAGTAAATAGAAAAATTAAATTTCAGTTCGATTTTTTGCCTTAGGAAAAAATTTCAGTCATAGATTGAACATTCACAACCATATACGGACCTCTCTACTGTTTATAAAATTCTTAGCAATTTTAAAGGCAAATCTTTAAAAAGTTTCGGAATTAATTTAGATTTAGTATTAGTATGATGTTATTATAATCTATAAAATCAATATCATTTTGTGAAGAATGTAACGGTTCACCTGGTAGATAGATTGGCCGCTACCGAAGATGAAATCAACCGCGCCTTGGATGGTGCATCGATGGAAGTAGTGTCGGCCATCCGAGTCCCACAAGGTATCTTGAATTCCAGCAAACCCTACCGAGTAAAAAGCTGACTTATCGCCGCCGATAAACGCTGCCACGGCCGCAGTTCTATTGTTCTTATTTATTTTCCCATTGTTTGGGAAGTTGTACGAATTCTACGAATTTTAAAAGAAACCCATTATATATATTATGTTTAATAAAAAGAAGGAATCATCTGGAGGGAAAATGCCAAAATAGAATAAAAATCACCGTACGGCAAAAGTGATGCTTTTAACGACGGTATTATTTGCGTGAGAAGCAAAAGTAGGGCTTTGTGCAGCTGAGTAATGGTCGTCCCATTCAACTCTCGTTATCCTTTTCCCAGCTCCCGTGATTACTATGAACGGTTTATCAGATGGTATCTGTATTTTCTCTCTTTATTTTACAAGACATACAGTATAAACATTACTAAGCATTTTCACTGTTTAACATATGTAACTCCCCTACAAGACATATGTAACTTCATTCGAAGTCAATTTAAAATGTTGCTATAGTACTGACCTGTAAAGGCCGGCTTTAACGTTGATGAAGAACCAATAACTATTTTTTTTGGGGACCGAATCAATAGCTTTTTGTATGGTCGTGAAATTTCCATGGCCCGATTGATCCACGAACACTTGTTGTTGGTACACTCCGAATGGTTTAGCTTCAATTAGATGAGGTAGGCAAAAACAACAAAGGGCGACGAGACCAATGATAATTCGATGAGTTCCCATCATTACAGCTTCTGATTTTTATTGAGATGAAATCAGAACGTAAGAGTTTATTAGAGAGGTATAGGGTAAATGAGAGTAGTGGAGGAAATGGATTATACAACCAGGTCGTGAGATTACTGCTTTTTAATGGGACAATCGTAGATATTTTGATAAAGATTTTATTACTTTATTTTCTTTTGATTATTATTATGTATGGGTTTTGATTGTGTAATTAAAGTAGAAACTAAATAAAACTGGATTACATTTAGGTTTCTTTCTAGATTTTGTAATCAAATCTTGGTTTTATGTGAGAGAGCTCAGAAACCAAAAAGGAAGTTGTAATCTTTGTGATTGTGCTAACTATAAAAAGGTCTTTTTAGTGAATCTTCTTTTGCAGATTTATGGGTTATTAGCATATTTAAAAAAAGAAAGAAATATCTTCATCATGGGCTGGATTAACGGAGGGGCTACTCAGATTTTTGTCCGAGTCTATTTAGGGGCTAATGGGCTGGATTAGGATCACTCGATCGAACCAAATTATCTTCATCATCAAAATCTTTGCAAGAAATATATATTTGGATCAGAAGAAATCACAAGGCAGCTATTTTGAAAGACACACACATGCAATACTGCAAATTTGAAAGGTTTTAGATACAGCAGTGCTGATTCTCGATAGGTGTTTCAAAATACATAAATATATAAAAGAAGAGAAATTTTAGACAAGGCCTATTCGTGCATGAGATATGCAAACTCGTCTTCTAGTTCTTGCTCAAGTCTTGGAGAGGCTGTCTCTTTGATGTTCTTGGAGCTGTTACGTTAAGATTATGCCCAATCTTTGAGTTCGGTGCATTCTCTTTCATGTCATGCCTTGTAGGCTTCACTTGTGTTCTGGTAATCAAGATTGTTTCTCTTCTTGCTTGCCTCTTGGATAACGTACCTGATTCATCAATGTTCAAATACTCCTTTCTGTTCTCAGGGGACGAATCCATGGTTTCTTCAGGAATTGGAGTAGTAGTTCCTCTCGTGATCATTTCCTCATCTGCAGCAACTTTATAAAGAAACCAAAAAAGGTAAATGGTTGTAGAGGTTAGTCACTGTTTTAGCTATTTTGTTGGATATAAGAGACATAACATATGTAAGAAATCTTACCTTGTTCATTCATGTGATTCTGAACAGTCAATTCATCAGAAGTCAGGGAGATAGCTTTCTCTGAGAGAATGGATTTGAGTAGAAGCAGTAATTTGTCAAGAGTATCCAAATATAGCAAGTAACACCTAGAAATTGCTTAAGATGTAGAAGAGAAATTTACCCAAGGCAGTCGCAATTGGAACACCTGCTTCATCTTTATTCTCCGTTCCAGCTAAGATGCATGTCTTTCCAGAGACATAAGAGCCACTTGAGGAGTTCAACAGGAGATTCCCTTCGAAGCCCATTTGAATGTTCGGTGTTACCTTTGCTTCTATGAGCTCATCTGCTTCATTATTGTCTACAAATGATTGATAAAATATAATTTAACTATCTTGCACTTATGATAGGGTCCCAATCAGAGTTTTCTTAGAACACAAGGCTCAAGGTTTTTTTAAATTAATTCTTCATACTTTCTCTTTGGTTTCCATCTGCTTATATAGGAAAAATACCTAAGAAGATAGACACAAATCGAAAACCCAAATCTGAAACAAGATTTAACAATATCTAAAATAACTCATAAAACCAAAACCTAAAACGTAAACGTACGTCACCGACCAACTCATGTAACGTGGATTGGGTTTCTTCACACGGATGGGCCTAGCTTCACGTGACTCCACAATACATGGCCCATCAACTTATGTATGCCTCCAGGAACAGAGTGTGATATTGAAAAGTAAGAGTGTTAATGTGATAATTACCTGTTATTGCCAGTTCTTCCAGCACATCATTTATCTGATTCTGATTGTTTGTGGAAGGGCCAGATTCTTCTGCGTTTCAAAGATGAAGAAAGAGATGAAAAGTTAAACTCAACTGATAGAAAGACATAAGCATAATAAATTCAGACAAAAGGGTGAACCTGTGATTACGTCATATGATTAGATTATATTGGCTCTATGAAATTTTTGTATAAAAAGTTGCTCACCAGACACCATGGAACAGGTTCCAGCAACTTCAAGGTAGTTCTCGGAGTTACCTTTGGCTGGTAAAGCAAGAACATTGGACCTAAATGAAACATTTCTTTCTGCTTCCAAGATTGTCTCTGCCTCCTCAATGTGAAAATCAAAAAGATTTACTGAGTCAACATGTGGAGATTGCTCTCTGCTTATCTTTGAAGTGGAAGTGTTAGATTCACTCAACAAATCGACATCCTTGTTTTCTCTGTATTTTTTTCCAGCTTCATCTGGTTCAGAGTCTCCCATAAGAGATTGGTGCTCAACAGCAGCGAGAACATCAGACACAACATGAGACTTAGCAGTTATATTGTCTCCTTTTACCCCTTCATCTGTTTCAAGCAGTAAATGTTTCTCGGCACTGGTGAAAATGCCAGAGTCAACTCGCAATTCCACAGGCTTATTTTCTTCACCTTTTGCAGCTTCTTCCAATTTTGAGTCTTCTGGAAAGGGACGCCTTACTGGAATATTTGGAACAACATGCCCATCATGAAACTCTGCAGCCGCTTTTTCTCCAGTTTTTACTGCTTCCTTTTGTTCAAATGCTCCGCACAATAGTTGTCTCTCCACGCTTGTAAAAAGACCTGACTTGTCAGCACTATTGATACCTTGCCATCCTGTTTCAATTAGTTCAGAATCTGCTAGAGGTTGATCACAGTGTAGCCCAGTGGTTAATCTTGATCCCTCAAAGAACTGTACAACCTTCTTTCCTTCGCTTTCTATAGCTTTGTCTTGTCCAAAAGATCCAAAAAGGTCTCCCACCGGACCAGTGAAAACAACAGATTCATCATAATTTTCAGCAGTCCTATTATCTTCATTCCTTTCGCTTCTCTCTCCTCTAGAGTCTCCAACACTGAATTGTCTTTCTGGACTAGTAGAAATGTCAGACTTATCATGAAGCTCAACAAGTATACTTTCGCCTTCATTTCTAGCTTCAGTTTGCTTGAAGCCTCCCAACACCAAGTAACTCTCGGTGGTATTGATAACATGAGGAAATTTGGTAGCTATATGTTCCTCTTCCTTTCTAGCCTCATCTATCCCAGCATCCCCCAGCGATGAAACTCGTTTAGGAGTTGTAAAAGCAACAGCGTGAGACTGTACCTCTGCATCATTGTGATGTGTCACTGAATCAACTGCAAGCGTCTTTCCTTTCTCACTGATTTGTTCCATCAACATCAACTTCTTCTCTGGAGTAGTGAATATAGCTAACTCACCAAAAGCGCTAGCATCGTTGTTTCTAGGTAGAGGTAGGGACAAAGCTTTTATCTCGTCTACATCAGAACACTTAACGTTATTTTCCTTTAGAGAATGAGAAGTAAAGTGAGTTGATGAGCATCTTCTTAGCTCCAATGCATTAAGTTTACAACCTCTTTCACAAGAACTTCTTTGCTTGGATTTCTCCAGACTCTCAGCCTTGACCTCATCCAGCTTCTCCAGGTTTACACAATGACTGACACTGATGCAACCAACCTTACTATTCTCATTGCTGTATTCAGAGAAGTTTCCATGAAGATTTTCTGCTTGTATAGTCTTCTCTAAGGAACCTTTCTCACTATCTTTGCTTGATTGAATCTCGTTCCAACATTCAGCTGAATTTTCCAGGTTTGCTGTGAATAAACATTAGAAAGCAACATAGATTAAAAAAAGAATTACTTAACCATAAAATTAAAAATAACTCTAAATGAATAAGAGTATATACCCTCTGCTTCTGCTAACTTAGCCACAAAGCTATTCTCCTTCAGCTCGGATCTAGGAATGGAAATATGGATTTCCTCCTTGGTTTTGATATCTTGCTTGGCAATAACTGTTGAAGCAATATCCTTAACAAGGATATAGCCAGTAGGGACACCAAACTCAGCTCTAGGGTTGCTTACTTCATGCACTGAAGGAGGTGGTGAACGCTCGCTAAGAAGTACAGAGCATGATGATACTTCCTTTTTGTCATCCTCAATCGCATCCATCAAAACAGTGTCTTCCTCAAGTTTCTCTTCATGATTTCCTTCCATAAGTTCAGAATTCAACTCTTGAGTGTTTGTTCTTTGAGAACTATCAACTAATTTTTTCAGTGTAGAATCCAAAACATTCTCAGTAATCATAACAGATTCTGTAGCTTTGGTTTTGGATGAAGAAGGTGACTTCTCAATCGTTCCTTGTGGCCTATCCTTAGCGCATTCTTGATTCATTTTCTTTAGTTTCTTGGAAGAGCCTTTAGATTCCACATTAGCGCCACCTGCTTCTTCTTGCTCAAACTGAGCGGACTGAATCATCTCTGGTTCTACTGATCTATCCCGCTTCTTTTCAAGAGTTTCATCCGACTTCTTTTGAACCAGATTCCCTTCAACCACTATTGGAGCCTTTTCTACTCCCCAGTCATCACGATTCACAGCCTTTACATGCCTTTTATCCAACAGCACATTAATGTCGGTTCCAGGTCGTTTTGAGCGCCGAAGAACCTTTTCAACTTTAGAAACATCTTGGACTTTCATACTTGGGTAATTTTCAGTTGTCTGAACCACCTTGCAATCTATCAAAGGCTCCTTTGTTTTATTTTTGACAAGCTCACCTTCTTGACTGTTGACCACCGTGGATCCTTTTGTCTGCTTAGTCTTTCTTTCTTCTTTACTTTCCTTAGCATTCACAAATCGTCCAGATCGCCTAGGAAACTTTTCAACTTTAGGTTCATCTTGCACATCCTTCCTATGGTATTTTTCTGTGTCATGAAACTCAGAATCCATAGATACCTCCTTGGCATTATTCTTGACAAGCTTTTCTTCTTTATCTTCGATGTCTGCAAGTCGTTTTGACCGCTGAACAGGTAATAAGGCTCCTGCCTTGGATGCCAGCCGTATGGAACGTCTCCCAGTCTTTGCTAATTTGAAATCATCCTGATCACTTCCAGACAATCCATCCGAGGTATCTTCATATTCAAACTGTTCCAAAACCATCAACCCTGTTACTTTACTTTCTTGTTGACTACCAGCAGTAGAGCCAATCCGCCTTGGGAGCTTGAGAGCTTTTGTAACATCTGGCCAACGACCTCTTCTTGTGTTTGCCTCGTTTTGATTAGATCCAGATATTGTTTTCCCCTTAGCCAAAATTCGCTTTGACCGCCTTAGCTCTATTCCATTTCGTTGAAGATCTTGAACAGGCCCTTTGCTACGCCTTCTAACATTCTTCGCCTGACATCTCTTAACAGACCTAGTAAATTCAAAGACTTCATTCTCAGGACTGAATCTTACTCTCTTAACCTCTTTGCTAACAACTAGATCATCCATAATACCATCACACTCAAGAGAATCCTCAGACAAACTCGTCGAATCTGTTAGAGGTTCTTCAGTTTCCTTCTACGGTAAAACACAAACCAATCAACCAGCGATTCTAAAATAAAGTTGCAAAGATGAGGATCATGTTGATTACCTCAAAAATAGAAGCTAGCCGATCTGCCATCTCTACGTTCTTCATGTTCGCCGGGATTCTATGCTTTTTGCATAGAGCTTGTAGTTTTTTCCTTTTCATTGCATGGAAATCCATCTTCAAAAATCACACCATGAATCACTAAACACACCACAAAATGAAAGATTTTATAAGAGAATCGAACAAGTTTGGGAATGTCAATCGTCTCTCAATGTTTTGTTCAAATTTGAATTTTGCAACCCCGCTCTCGTAAAACGCGAGAAGAACTGTTAAGAACTAGAATCACGCGCTTTATTTTCTTATGCGAATGCACTCGCTTGTTTATCGGACCGATGCAAAAGATGGAGAGCGCGTGTACTTATGACGCCTAGGGATTTGGTGGTTAACCAAAAATGCTCGCCGAAGCGTATTGAAGAAGAACCGCTTTTTGGGCCGATAACGGCCCATTTTAATTTTTGAATATTTGATCAAATTAATAAAAGGGATAAACCTTCCATGAGAAGAAGAGAGAAAGGTAATTATTTTCAGCGGGAACTGAACGAATAATCGAAGCCGTTGATTTCTTATCTTAACAATAATAACACTGAACAAAGCTGTGATTTTTCGAGAACCCAAAATCGGAATTGAGTGTGTTCGTGGTTCCAACGATGATAAGATTATCACCTGGATTTGCAATAAATCCTCGTTTTCGATCCAACACCCAGAAACCGACTTCTTTCCCCGCCCAAATCGGGTCACGGCGGAGGAATTTTTCCAGAATCGGATCAGAGAGCGGCGACGGCGTCGCTTTCGATGCTGTAGCTTATGAATCTGAGCGTTTGAGCCTCGATGCGGCGGCGATGGAGGATATGGCGGAGACGGCGAAGAAGGAACTAGAATCGGATCCAGATAACGACCCTAAAGCGTGGAAATGGATAATCCGAAAGAAGATGTGGGATCTGATGGAAGCTCGGAACTACGCAATGAGCCCTAGACCTGTTCATCATCGGATCCCTAATTTCGTCGGTGCATCGGCTGCTGCAGGAAAAGTTCGCGAATTTACCTTCCTTGTTCACTTTCAAATTTCTAGATTTTGTTTGGGGTAACTTATCAGCACCTTTTGTTTCACTAGGATGAATAACTATGATCACATAGCATTGCCGCATGATCATTCATCGCTTGCTGATAAGTTAGGCCTTTCTTGGTGCAGTTAGCCGAGCTTGACGCTTTTCGTAAGGCTATGGTCGTGAAGGTTAATCCCGATTCGCCGCAAAAGCAAATCAGGTTTCTTACACTTTCTGGTTAGTTAATATAACTAATGTCTGGGCAATTCTTCAAAAGTTAGAATTTTGACATCATGTTCAATCATGTATTTATCTTAGGAATTATTCTCATACTTCAATCCCCTTGCGACAAAAAGTGTTCAATGGTCACAGTTTTGTAAAAGTTTATTCCTTATTTTGATGTAAGAACTATAGCCTTAAGTTGAATTCGGATTTTAGACACTGTGTTCTGTAATTGTAGGTGACAAGAAGCTGTTGACTCCTCAACCTAGGCTAAGAACAGGGTTCTTCTCTGTACTAGAATCTGATTTGTTGAAACCCGAAACGATCATGGAGGCTTGCACCTCTGTAGGAGTAGCCAAATATGGAAGAGCCATTGGTCTTGATGAGAAAATCAAAGTTGATCTCATTGTCATTGGCTCTGTTGCGGTTAACCCACAAACAGGTGCTCGATTAGGGAAGGGAGAGGTAAGATTGTTACAATTCAGTTTCCACTTAAAAGAAAACAATTGAACCAACCATATGATTGGAGTTATGTGTGCAGGGTTTTGCGGAACTTGAATATGGAATGTTGCGTTACATGGGAGCCATTGATGATTCCACACTCGTTGTTACAACCAGTATAGATATTAACTTAGAACAACTTTGGATACCTTTCTATTGGTTTTTTCTTCTATAGTCATATCATGGCTCATGAACCCTTTACTTCATTTGCAGTACATGACTGTCAGCTTGTGGACGATATACCGTTAGAGAAACTGGCGATTCACGATGTTCCTGTGGATATCATATGCACTCCTACTCGAGTCATTTTCACTAATACACCAATACCGAAACCGCAAGGTTTTATAAGATTTCAAGGAATTTTTAGCTGGATTTATTATCTGAATTCACTGACTGTGATTTGTTGATGAGAGCTGATCTTTTTTTTTTTATTTTTTTTTTTTTGCAGGAATTTATTGGGACAAACTGTCGCCTGAGAAGCTACGACAGATTCGGGTACTAAGAGAGCTAAAGAAGCGGTTGGAAAAGAAGACTGGCCGTAAACTTCCTACTGGACCATCTGAGAAGTTACCTCCTGCAGCTGAGCGCAAACGCCGATAGCTAACGGCTAGCTTCTAGTTTTGCCCAATTGGTTATTGTACGACTAAACCGTCTGGGTTTTACCGGTTTGTTTTCAGTTACTGTCTTATACGAGAAAACTAAAGATATGTATATGATGGATTTGAGTAGTGAAAACGTAGTAAAAAATTGCGCAATACATAATTTTTGAGTTTGTCCATTATCCAAACACAATTCAAACCATTGTAGCAATAATCAGACATAGATTTTGTTTCCTCTGTACATATCTTTATCATTGACAATTTGTAAAAACTCTTAATTCAAGAAAAATACTATATGGCTCGTCAGTTGTTATTCTCCATGAAAACTAGTAATTATTAAAGAAGATTAGCTGATTACGTTAATTCATCCCAATTTTTACGAGATTATATGAAGCTTTTTGAGGAGAAACCAAACCCCAAGAGCCACCAATGTTATAATCAGCCAGGCACCGATGCCTATCCCTAACGCCACCGCAATATTCATTGTCCCTTAATTGTTCTTCTCGTCAACAATCCTTTGTGTGTCTTACGTAATACAGTACTAGTTATCTGTTTGTAATTAATTATGTGATATACCCATATCAATACAAAAGAACTTATAGCCTCTAAAAGTTGCTTTAGAAAAAAAACAATAAAAAAAAATTAAAAACTGTAAAAGTTGTAGATTTTAAAAGGGTTCTACTTAGATATTTAAAATCTGATTTGTAAACAAGTGTTGTAAAAATATTTTAAAGGTCGTAAAAATTTCCTACAACCCATCCAATGCACATAAAATTACATCTAATATGATGTAAAAATAACTACTTTTTGCTATTATAAAGTCAAAGAATTTAATCACAAATGATAGAAAATAGATCATATATCTAAACACATATCACGATCTATTTAATGTTAGAAATATTTGAACACATGACAAGATTGATTGAGTTATATAAATGTACCACTTTTTGCAGTGTTTATATTGTGTTGGCGAGAAGAAGAAGTAAGGCAAAATGGCTTTGACGATGGCGATAGGGGTAAACAAAAAAAGAGTTATTGCGATCGCCGCCGGGGTGATTTTAGCTTTGGTGGGTTTTGGGATATGGTTGCTTCTCAAAAAGCTTCATGTTATTTAAGTCGGAATCCATGATGGATTAACGGCTATCAGATTATTTTCTTCTTTAATATTTAGTTTCCATGAGAAAAAGTATCCTTTTGAATAGTAGTTAGATGATCAAAATAAGTATAGACAAAACAAAGATATGTATAAATTAATGCTACAATGATTTGAAAATGTATTTGAATATCATTTACAATGTAAAATTGTAAATGCATTACATATCTTTTCACTAACTGATTTTGGTGTATTTTATTTTTAATATATATATATATATATATATATCTTTCTAGTTTTTTGTTAATTCTCTTAGATACATATTTAAAATAGTTATTTTATAAAAAATTTATCAAAATTCTTTGAGAAATGTCACAATCTATTTAATTATTTTTTCTTATATTGTCACAATCTGTTTAATATTAGATATACTTAAACATGTGTGACCTAATTAATGCTAGGTATAACCTATGTAGATCAAGCTAAATTTAATATTAGATATATTTAAGTAATTAAACACATGTCATAATCTGATTTATATATCATATATTTGAACGCATGTCAAGCTTTATTTAATTATTATAAAATATCACACATCATCATCCAACTTTTACATAGTAATAAGGTCAGAAACAATTTTTTGTGAGAAGACAAGCAAGGGAAAATGAATTTTATGGTGGCGTTAGGGATAGGCATCGCTGCCGGGGTGATTATAGCCTTGGTGGCTCTTGGGGTTTGGTTCATCCTCAAAAAGCTTAATCTCATAAAATCGTAATAACTGATGGAAGGTGTTAAACGTAATCAGCTTACCTTCTTCTGTGATTATTAGCTAGTTTTCATGGAGAATAACTGACGAGGATAAGTATTTCTTGAATAAGATCTTTTACAGATTATGAATGATGAAAATATGTGTAGTCGAAAACAATTTCTATGTATGTTTATTGCTACAAAGGTTTGAAATGAGTTTGGATAATGAATAAACTCACCAATTATGTATTGCTTAGCTTTTTACTACATTTTCACTACTCAAATTCATCATATACATTATCTTTTGTTTCCTCCTATAAAAAGTAACCGGAAACAATCGGTAAAAACCAGACGGTTTAGTCGAACAAAAAACCAATTGGCATTTGGCAACCATATCCCAATAAAATATTTATTTACTTAACGCCGTGGAAGAAAAAAACTTTAACGCCGTCTGTTGTTCTTCTTCCTCGCTGGTCGTCGCGTTCTCTCTCAGACGCTCAGGTAAGCTTCTTCAGTTTCCACTTTCCTATAAGACCAATGCCCAATAATCCGCTTTTCAAATACGTATGTGTGACTGTGGTTTCGTTTCTAGATGCAAGTTTCTTCCTTTCCCAAGATTTGTGTCGATCTTGCAATCCCAGAGATTGATGAACCTAATTATCTCCGTTTTTGTAGAAGCTTGACCTATATTAGGCCCTGAAGTCTGAGTGTCTAAAAAATTGGGAGAATCGCTGAAAAAATGCAATTTTCTTGTGATCCTGTAAGTGATAATTTGTTTATGAAGAACCTGGATATGGGTGAGTTTTCGATTTGGTTTGTAGCATTATGTTTATTTTGTTTTTGTCTAAAGGATCAAGAAGGAGATGAGCTCCCTCAATATGAACACATCTATCAAAATGACTTCTCATATCGAAAGTAAGAACCTTTCTTTGAATTCACACCCTTCAAGTAGTTTTGTTGCTGCCTCATTGCTTTTTGGTTATCTTCTCAAATTGATCTTCGCGTTGTGTTGTTAAGTACACATTTTTTACTGCCCTCTATAGGCACAAGAAACAGAAGGAAGAAGATATTTCTATCTGTGAATGCAAGTTTGATTTTGGAGACCCTGACAGTGCTTGTGGTGAGAGATGCCTGAATGTGATTACGAACACGGAATGTACACCTGGATACTGCCCTTGTGGTGTCTATTGCAAGAATCAGGTAAATGTGTTATAAACTGTTTGCTTCTATGTTTTCATGTTACGAGCGGAGGATGATCCTACTGTGATTCTAGAATCTTTCTTATATTTTAGCCATCAGCAGCAAAATTCCGTAAGATTACCTTAAAGCTTGGTGATGTTCTTAGAAGTCCCTATTCAAACTAATCTGGGCTTAACATGGAACTTATTCGGTTTAATGTATGTTACTTAGTAGTTTTACATGATTTGCTGGTTACAGAAATTCCAAAAATGTGAATACGCCAAAACAAAGTTGATTAAGTCCGAAGGCCGTGGGTGGGGACTGGTGGCTCTTGAAGACATAAAGGTGAGGACTCAAGTTTATTGTTGTGTCTGTTACATTTCTGATACTCTTTTTACCAAGATTTATGAAAATTTCCATCACACTCCATTGATCTAATGCAAATGGGCAAAAGCTGGTGTATTCTTTTCTGAAGTAACTATTCCATTGGGTATGAACCTAAAACTGGTTGTATATGATGTTTACGATTCAGGCTGGACAGTTCATAATTGAGTACTGCGGAGAAGTAATATCATGGAAAGAAGCAAAGCGTAGGGCTCAAACTTATGAAACTCATGGTGAGTAGGAACTTTACAGAGATGATAATGTTGTAATGGTCTAAGTGATTTGTTAATTGTGTGTTACGTGAGCAGGTGTCAAGGATGCATACATAATATCTCTCAATGCATCTGAGGCTATTGATGCAACTAAGAAGGGAAGCCTGGCTAGGTTTATAAATCATTCATGGTAAAACAAACAACTGGCTTTTACATGCTCCAAAGAAAGCCGTATCTAAAAAAATGTCCTTAGTGTTTCTTTTCTCTATTTTCCTGCAGTAGACCAAATTGTGAGACGAGGAAGTGGAATGTTCTGGGAGAAGTTAGGGTTGGAATCTTTGCAAAAGAGAGCATTTCTTCCCGGACCGAATTGGGTTATGACTATAATTTTGAGTGGTACGGTGGTGCGAAAGTTCGTTGTCTCTGTGGTGCAGTCGCGTGTTCTGGATTTCTTGGAGCCAAGTCTCGCGGTTTTCAGGCAAGTCCTTACTATATCATATTATCATCCTAATAGTATTATTTGTGAAAAGCGGGAAATACATAATCTTACTCCTTTCTACCAATTCAGGAGGATACATATGTATGGGAGGATGGTGATGATCGGTAATATTCTTTCACTTATTTTATGCGGCATAAAAGTGGTCATATTTGTATCTTGGAGTGGCGATATTTAAGCCCCTCTTTTTTTCTTTTGTCTCCAGGTATTCAGTTGATAAAATTCCAGTCTATGATTCTGCAGAGGACGAGCTTACTTCTGAGCCCTCTAAGAATGACGAGTCCAACACAAATGAAGAGAAAGAGAAAGATATCTTAACAGAGAACCATTTGGAGTCTACTGCGCTGATTGTTCAGCAATCAGATTCAACTCCCATGGAGGAAGATGTTGTCATTGAGACTGTTAAAACCGAAACAGATGTTGTCATGGAGACTGTTAAAACTGAAACTGCTGAAGACATGAAGCTGGTCTCACAAGATTCACAACAAGATTTATCTCAGAAGACTGAAATAGTATCAAGGGTTCGCGGTAACAGTTACAAAATTAAGTCGGAGCCTCTTCCAAAGAAAAGAGGCAGGCCATTTTCAGGCGGAAAGACAAAGACTGTTGCTCAGAAGCACGTAGACATAGCGAATGTGGTTCAGCTACTAGCAACCAAAGAAGCTCAGGATGAAGTTCTCAAATACGAGGTAAAAAAAAGTTTTTCAAGCTTACGGGTACAAATTCAAAATCCTGTCAAGTATCTGATGTGTTTGGCCATTTGTTGCTTGCAGGAAGTTAAGAAGGAAGCAGCAGTACGGCTGTCATCATTGTACGATGAGATAAGGCCAGCCATTGAAGAGCATGAGAGAGATAGCCAAGACAGTGTAGCAACAAGCGTGGCTGAGAAATGGATACAAGCAAGCTGTAATAAACTCAAGGCAGAGTTTGATCTTTACTCTAGTGTAATAAAGAACATCGCTTGCACTCCCATCAAACCACAGGACACAAAGACCAAACCTTTGGAAGCAGGAAATGATGACCAGATTAAACTCTTGGAATCCTAAAAAGAAATGAGCATCAAAAGCCGCTAAGGAAGGTTCTGATTACTGATTATAATTGTATCAAAACGTGTTGATTATTTTTATTATTGTTTTTCCTTAAGATTGTTAACATAATTTCCCCGTAAATCCCTTGAATTCCAGATATATTTTTGTTAGTGACATAAATATAGTATATCATTGACCCATCTTCTCTTTTTTGGTCGACCTCGATCCTTCACCTTTAAGATATACACTATATTCTTTATAGATTTGATTTGATTTGTTGCCAAAAGAGTAATGATAAATGAAGAATTGAATTTATTGGAAAAAGGAAAAGGCCAATCAGAGGCTGACGAAAAACCGCGTGGGGACTGGGGAATGAATATATATAAATGGCTTTTGTCAATTCAAATAAAAACTTGGAAGAAAAAAAGTTAGACTTTTTCTAGTTTGACCCGACCAGCGAAAGTGAGTTGAAAATTAGAGAAAGAAAGAGCCAAAGCTTAGCGGTTGGTTTTGAAATCTCGTCGCCGGCGCGTGGAGTGTTTTTCGTCGGACTAAAACAAGAGAAAGAGAAAGAGAAGAGATTTGCTGCTGTTTTCTTCTGTCTTTTGTTTGCCATCTCCGGCGATCTGAGTTAAGTGAGAATTTTTTGATTTTGTGATCAGAGGATAGATGGTGAAGGAAACAGAGTACTACGATGTGCTCGGCGTTAGCCCAACTGCTACAGAGACTGAGATCAAGAAAGCTTATTACATCAAGGTTCAGTTTTTATGATTTATGGGTTTCTATATTTGGTATGTTATTTGGATCCGGTGAGTTCTATTTAGCTTTTTAATTTGGGGAGTGACGATTTTCGAGTACCCACTAATTGACAAGTAGTTTTTGGAGTGAGATTATAGCTTTGTAATATGCGTGATTCCAGTTTAAAGTTTGTATTTTTACGGTATAGTGATTATTGGGTCGTTTTGTTCATGCACACAGGCACGCCAAATTCATCCAGATAAAAACCCAGATGATCCTCAAGCGGCACATAATTTCCAGGCAAGTTCTGATTTTCAACAGAAAGAGCTTTCAGCTTTGACAATTTCCATGCTTGGAATCAGATTGGGGAAAAACTTACTTTGGTGATAAGAAGCTTGTGTATTGTCAGTTTGTAACATAGAGGAATCTACTTACAATCATTAGTACCAATTTTATCTGCAAAGTTCTTAGGTTTATCTCGTTGTCTGATTAGTGTATTAGGTAGATAACAACTTCCATACTGCAGAATAACTTTATGATGAAAACAAATTTAAGAATGAGAATTGGTGTTCTTATTAACGTTCTATGTATGGTTTACATGGCTAGTGGAGATGTGTCTTGAAAATGTCTTGCGTGTATTATCTACTTATCTTGGATGTTTTGGATAGTTTTTTAAAAAGTAACTTCTTATTCAGGTGTTGGGAGAGGCCTATCAAGTGCTAAGTGATTCAGGACAACGCCAAGCTTATGATGCTTGTGGGAAGTCAGGGATCTCAACGTTAGTCTCTTTTTCTTGTCGAGTTTAGTGACATGGATCGTCTCAGTGCAAAAAGTGTTGGTTCCTTTTTATTGTTGCTTACTTGTCTTTTTTCATTTTTTTCAGTGATGCTATCATCGATCCTGCGGCAATATTTGCAATGCTTTTTGGTAGCGAACTTTTTGAAGGGTACATAGGACAGCTTGCTATGGCATCAATGGCTTCACTTGATATTTTCACTGAAGGGGATCAGTTAGATACCAAAAAGATACAAGAAAAAATGAGGGTAAGTTTTGGAATTATCAGTGTCCCCTGCCCAAACCAAGTCTTCCTTGTACAAAATTTGCTAAAATTGTAGATTGTGTTTTGTTTCAGATTGTCCAGAAAGAAAGAGAAGACAAGCTTTATGAGGTTCTCAAAGACCGACTCAACGAATATGTGATAAACAAAGACGAATTTGTCAGTAAAGCTGAAGCTGAAGTAGCTAAACTCTCAAATGCAGGTAATATATACTGTAGAGTGTTCCCTATTCTGTAGTTATGCTTTCTCTTTCAATCAGTACCATCTCTATACTAAAATGAGTCTCACCTCTTCTATTTTGGATCTTCTTCAGCTTATGGCGTGGATATGTTGAATACAATTGGATATATATATGTAAGACAAGCAGCAAAAGAGCTAGGGAAGAAAGCAATTTATCTCGGAGTACCATTTGTTGCTGAATGGTTTAGGAACAAAGGCCACTTCATCAAATCCCAATTAACAGCTGCAACAGGTTAGATTAAAGAAGAAACTAAATCAAGAATGTTCTTTGTTAGATTTCTAGAATCTGGTCTTCTCTCTTAGGAAGCAAAACATGTAGTGATTTTGTTTGCTTTTCCTGGCTGTTTATTGTCATCCTAGGCGCATATGCTTTGTTCCAGTTGCAGGAGGAAATGAAAAGGCAGCTAAATACTGAAGGAAATTATACTGAGGAGGAACTTGAGGAATACCTTCAGTCCCATAAAAGAGTGATGATTGATTCACTGTGGAAGCTCAATGTTGCTGATATCGAAGCCACTCTCTGCCGTGTTTGTCAGCTGGTTGTTTAGCTTAACGCCTTAACCAATACTCATGTTCACATCTGACCTCTTTGTTCAATATCTCAGGTTTGTAAACTTCTTTATGATTCTTTTTTTCTAGGTTCTTCAAGATCCAGAAGCCAAAAGAGAGGAGCTTCGTACAAGAGCAAGAGGGTTAAAAACTCTGGGGAGGATCTTCCAGGTATAATCTGGTTTCATTTCCTTCTTATAGTCTGACGTGTATTTGTTCAAATGTGATTTGGGAATTAAGATAAAAGACTAACCTAAAGGATTTAAACTTTTCACTCATACAGAGAGCCAAAACAGCTAGTGAGAGTGATCCTTTAACAAATAATGAACCTCAAAAATTAAATGAAAATGGAAGGGACCACGATGATTATACCTCTACATCACCAAAATCCAATGAAGCATCTCACTCCACCTCTGGTCCTCAGGTTTTCACATGAACCTTTTGCTTATCTTTGATCTTTCCATTTCACCAAACCCATTTCTCTCCATCTTCCACAATGGACAAATCTTCTTTATCTGAATTGTGTTAGATAGACATACCATTCATGCTTGTGTGTTTAGCAGAAACACTCTGAATCAGTCACAGTGTCTTAAATAGTTCAAATCGAAAATAAACTGTTTTCTTGTTGGGTAATCTTAGGAACCACAAAGCCCCTATGTGGAAGAATTCAAACTCGGAGATGAACAATTCAACTATTACTTCCCACGGCCAGCGCCGCCACCTGGTGCAGGAAAACACTCTTCTACTGGCTATGATTGAGTCACGTGAGATCGAGGTATATATATATGAGTCTTAGCATATTGATATTGCAGTTGTGTGCCATTAGGTAATATTATTCTTCTTTCTTTTGGTTTTTGGGATTTAGTGTGAATTTGGCTTGTTAGAAGAAAAGGATTGATGTTGAAAGCACATGAAAAAGCTCTTTTGTGATAAATAATAATGTGTCCGTGGAAATTATTGTAAAGGTATGATGACTTGGAGTATAAAGAGATGCAATGAACTTATTACATCAAAAGGGAAACACATAACATTACTGATACAATATCCTAAGCTGTTGATTCGAGAAAAGGGTAATCAGTGTAACCCACGACAGGATCAGAAGTATAAAACGTTGGCCTATCGTATTTATTTAGCGGCGCATTCACTTGGAACCTCTTTGGAAGATCAGGGTTGGCCAGAAACCATCGACCATAAGCCACAAGATCGGTTCGTCCCTTTGCTACGGCCTCATTCCCGTCTTCCCTCGCGAAACCTCCTGCAGAGATGAAGGTCCCTTTAAAGGCTTTCCTCATCGGCATTAGTGTATGAGGACAAGCTGATATTTCTCCCCCTGTTTTCATCCTTGCATCAACTACATGACAGTAGAGGATTCCGTATTTGTTCAGAGATTCTGCCATGTAAAGTCCTAATGCTCCTGGATTACTGTCTCCTGATTCCATGTAGTCGGCAAACGGAGAGAGCCTGATTCCAACACGGTCTGGCCCGATCTCCTTGGCCACTGCTTCAACTATTTCTAAAGCAAATTTGCAACGGTTTTGCAGTGATCCACCGTATTCATCAGTTCTATCATTCACCGTGTCCTTCATGAATTGATCAAT
>OVAQ01000291.1:0-38240 GCA_900406345.1 Erysimum cheiri | reverse complement strand
CATAATTGGTTTGTTTTTATAATGGGTACGTAAATTCATAGTTTGTTATCAATATTATTTGTTACAGAATTTGGGTGATATCTTTTTATCAAAACCATTATTGTTTTAAAGAATATCATTAGATTGAGATTTCGAATAAAGTTCTATGGTGCCTTTTGAGCTGCGATTAGATTAGAAACTCATTTTGAGCTTTGAATTATTGATGCAAGCCTCTTATTTGGTCTACATTAATTGTATACATTTAAGTGAATTTTTTTTTTCTTTTATATAAACTTACGTTCTATTGGATGCATGTGGTTGATTCAATGAAATTGTGTTATGTCACTGCTGAATACGTACTATACAAAATGCGATATTTGGTAGATACGTTTTTTAGAGTGTGAACGTACATTTTATTGAGTTGTATGTATTGGGAAAATGTTTGCTTTATTAGGCTTGAATTGGTGACTAACTAGCTGTTATTGTATAAAAATATATGCATTATTCGATGAAAAAGGGAACGATAATGCCTAGGATTTTTATTTTTATACTGTAATCTGTATGTCATTTGAGTATGACATAACTTATCAACGTCGTTTTAATGTAACTTCAAACGTTTTCGTATTGCATAGGCTAAAACGATGTCGTTGCTTTTATAAAAAAAATGTGAACAAAGCGTTGTCGTGTTGACTGCTCTAAACGATGTCGTTACTTTTACAAAACAGTGTGGTTGTCGGATTGACTCTCTAAACGACGTCGTTTGCTGATTCTACTCTAAACGTTATTGGCTATGCTAAAACGACGTCGTTACTTAATTCCAAACACAAAATAAATATAATTGCTTAACCATTTTTTCTATTTCTTCTTATCCACAAACTCACTCAATGGCTCTTCTTCGTCTTCCTTGCATTTCTCTCCAAATTCTAGGTCACAAATCAAACCAGAAGAACCCTAATTCAAAATTTCCACTTACCAATCACTCTCTCTCTTCCTCTACTCCTTCACTATTTCGTCTTCATCATCACGTAACCTCAATTCCATCAAAATCCAGAAATCTCGCCACTTACTTCTCCACCACAACTCAAGAGCCAATCCTTGAATCATCTTCTTCTTCTTCTTCTTCTTCTTCTTCTTCTTCTCAGGCTAATGTCTCCAGCGAAGAAGAGATTTCTAAAACTAGATTGATTGCTCAGAACGTTCCTTGGACCTCTACACCTGAAGATATAAGATCGTTGTTCGAGAAGTACGGCAATGTCGTCGACATTGAGGTTTTTGATTTTGTCTTGTTTTCTTCCTTTAAGGAAATTTGAAGATTGTTTCGTTAACGAATTGTGTTTGGTTTTGATTTTGTAGATGTCTATGCATAAAAAGGAAAGGAATAGAGGTTTAGTTTTCATTGAAATGGCTTCTCCTGAAGAAGCTGCAACAGCTCTCAAATCTCTCGAATCATATGTAAGAACATCGTAAACGCTTCTTCCTCCATGGTTAAATTGGGATAAAATCATTGTGATTGGTTGTGTTTTGTCTCATTTTATGATTAGTAGAAGTTGTACGTTGTGCTTATTAGACTCTTTCATGTTGAAATTATCCCAATTTGATTGATTTTTGTATGTAAGAACATCGCAATAGTAGCTTCCTTCATCTCTAAATTATCACAGAATCATTGAGATTTGGTTGTGTTTTGTCTTATTTTATCTAGCTTTATGATTAGTAGAAGTTGTACATTATGCTTATTAGACTCTTTCATGTTGCAGTTATCTCAATTTGATTGATTATTGTATGTAAGAACATCGCAATCATCGGTTCCTTCATCTCTAAATTGGCACAGAATCATTGAGATTTGGTTTTGTTTTGTCTCATTTTATCTTACTTTACAATTAGTAGAGGTTGTACGTTGTGCTTATTAGGCTCTTTCATGTTTCAGTTATCTCAATTTGATTGATTTTTTTTTTTGTATGAATGTTAAATTTTATTCAAACAAAAGACCATGGTACATTATATGCATCCTTTAGACTCTTTCATGTTGCAGTTATCTCAATTTGATTAATTTTTGTATGTAAGAACATCGCAATCGTTGCTTCCTTCATCTCTAAATTGGCTCAGAATCATTGAGATGTTTCTCTCATTCTGTTGTGTTTGACTCATTTTATCTGACTTTAAGATTAGAAGAAGCTGTACATTGTGTTATTAACTCTTTCAGGTTGCAGTATCCCGTGTAAATGATAGATTTTGCTGACCAAAACTTGATATAGCAAAATTTTTGCATACTTCATCTGATTGATTTTGTTGTTTCTTGGTCCCTGCTTTCATTTGGTTGTGTTTGTTCATGTTAGAAAAAGTTGTAGTGCTATTAGGCTCTTCATGTTAGAAGAAGTTGTACATTTGATTGTGTGTTGTTTCTTTGTTCCTTATTCTTTCTTTAATTTTTTTTTTTTTCATTGAACTGTGTGTTGTTGTTTAGGAATATGAGGGTCGTCGTTTGAAGGTAGACTATGCAAAGACCAAAAAGAAGAAGACATATGCGCCGCGAGAGAAGCCTTCGCCAGTGCCTACATTCAATTTGTTTGTTGCAAACTTGGCATTTGAAGCAAGGGCCAAGCATCTTAAGGAGTTCTTTGATGCAGACACTGGCAATGTTGTGTCCACTGAAGTTATATTCCATGAAAATCCCAGGAGGTCGAGTGGTTACGGGTTTGTCTCTTTCAAAACCAAGAAACAGGCTGAGGCTGCGCTGATTGAGTTCCAAGGAAAGGTAATTCCAAGCTATTCTGAACGATGATGATCTAATCATACTTAAATAGCATTCTAAGCTTATAATCAGTTCGGTCAATCTTGAGCAAAATTGAAGATAATATATACTGTCTGAGATCGTTGTTGAACTGAACCCAAAGAACAATAGAATGTGTTTTGGTTTAATGTTGGTATGTTTCTGATACCATTTGAGTTAAGGGAACATAAACGGACCTGTAACACAAATGGAGAAATGGGTTTCTCTGAGTCTTTATGTGAGTAGATAGTATATACTTTAAGAGTACATGGACCATAATCCCAAAATTGTAGTACAGAAGAGTTAATGGCATATTTCTAATAACAGCTTATGAGTTGATTAAGTAGTTGAAATTGAATGTGTGATATTTTCATACGCAGGATTTCATGGGAAGACCAATCCGATTAGCTCGTAGCAAACAGTTTGTGAAGTTGCAAGCAAAAGAAGGGTTGCAGCCACCAGAGGAGGAGGAGGAGGAGGAAGAACCATCTCAGCCTGAGACAATGACCCAAGAGGACGAAACTCCAGCTGCAGAAGACTGAGAAGGTAGTAAAAGCTTCATAGGTTTCATTTCCCGGCTTTGTTGTATTATCCACTCTAAATTGTGAATTAATCGCATCACAGTATATATATACATAGTCTGTGTTGCAGGATTACTGCGGGACGTATTGGGATTGAAGAAGAAGCTTTTGAGCTTTTAGGTCTTTCTTCTTCTTAGTTTTTGACCAACAAGAGTGGATACATACAAGTAAGTACCAAACCTTGAGTAAATTGGTGGAAAAGTAAGAAGTACAAGACCGAGTTTTGTTAGAACTGAAAGCTAGTAGAGACCGGTATACCAAACATCAGTTTCAGACCAGAAACAAACCCCATGTGGCTTTGAGAAACTTGTTTTGTTAAGTTAAAACACAATGTTGTTTTGTTTGTCATCTAGTTTCGATTGCTTGTTTACGTTTGTTTTATGTTTAGTGTGTAATGTTTTTATACATGAACCCTCAATCTTAAGTATCTTTAAAAAAATTATTTTAGTAATTGTAAACGCGAATGCCAAAAACTATAATCAGTTTGAATTTTGATTTAAGACATTGTATAAGCTATGGAGGGAGAACAACCATCAGCTTTAAGTTGGGCAAATTAACAGAACTAGAACCTAATTGAGAAGAACCAAAACTGAATCAAAATGCTAAAATACTCTAATGGATCTTAAATTCAAGAACTGAAATTGAACGGATAGTGAATCGAAATATTTCGGATATCTAAAAGTATTCAAAATACAATTATATACACAAAAATATTAGTTACTCTAAACTAAATAACCGAAAATACTAAAAAAAAATACTCAGGAAAAAAAATCCGAAAATACCCTACACAAATACATGAAAATACCCCAAAAAAATTATGTGAATAGATCCAAAACTTCAAAACCGAAAAAACCATATCCAAAACCGAAACCGAACCGAATTCTTTTCAGTACTAGTATAGATCCAAACTCTAAAACTGAAGGAACTTCAACCGAACATAATCAAACCGGAACTGATCCGAATATTGAAACGTCCATGCGATCATGCCTATGATTTAGCTAAACTGTAACACGTACAAGTCTCTAGATTGCTTCTTATGGTAGATTGACACTCAAACCCGAGACCGCGCTTCTTCCCTATGTCGAGCTCATCCTATTTGCGCGGTAGCAACACTCCAACTATGGTTCCACTCAATATATTACCTAGAGCATTTTTTTCTAAAGGACTAGCTCAAAAAAGCTTCTTGTACTTTTTTCTTTCATTCTTTTCTAATTAGGTGGTATATTTCAATCTCTTTTTTTAAGTTTATCAATGGTTAAGGGAAAAAAAAAAAGAATATAGGTATCAGAAAAGGACATAACGTTGTTACTTTTTCATTTTTGTTGAAGTTGGAATATTGGGGAAGGAATGAATCAAACGCGAATCAGATTTCACAGCTATTGAATGCAAATGCTCTCCAGCCTTTTCCTTTTAAAAGCAACAATTTCATCAACTTTCTTTTTCTTCTTTTTCCTTTTTTTGTGCAATAACCGAAAAAAATAATATATTTTTTAACTAAAAAAGATGATAGCTCTAATTCTCTTGATAATATACATAATTGCCTAATGATACAAGTTGCACAATGTAATCTTGCAGAATGAAAACTCCTAGAATGGAAATCTGCAAAATATATTTTTGTGTTATCATAAATAATTATATAACCACTTTTTTGCAAATTTTTATTTATATTTTCTAGACAAATACACAATTATACAAAAAAATTTCCAATATTATCAATCGGAATCGATACATTCGTCCATTTCATTCAACTTTTTTTCATAATTTTGAGTAACTTACAAAATATGAGTCAAATATTTCCTTACGACACCTTTAACCTAAATGGTACACCACAATACGTAGAAGACCACATGGCTGAGCCAATTAAAGAATCTCGAAAAGCTTTATATGAGCTGTCTCCACGTGACAACAACCTACTCTACCTTTCTGACCAAACCCAAGACTTTTTAATCCAAAAATTTCAATTCTAAACGCAATTAATCTCTCTAAATATTAGAGACTTTTCAATCTTGTAATTTCAAAAGTTATCCAATCTCATTTATATCATTAAAATACAAAAGTGTAGAAATAAAGAAGAATCAGACAGAGACCAAACAGCTGTTAGTTTCCGCCACTACCAATAAACGACAAATTGACCGTTGTTGGATACATCGACACATGTCTTTATACACGCACCCGTTGCTGACATCATTAGTCATCACTAATCACTTTCTTTTAGATAAAGTGCAAATCACTAATCACTTTTAAGTTTAAACTCCACCAATTTCGAATTTTTGTTTTGTTTTAACACTATTTAATGACTAATCAGTGTCTGATCATTTCTTGAATTTAATAAGGTAACACTAATTCAAATCAAGACGCATAAAAAAAGCATTAGTGATGATAATGACAAACGATAAAACACGTAGAGAGAGATAATAAAACACAAATGATAATTCTAAAAAACCAAATCGAGTATCTATCATCCATCACTAACTCAATTCTTAATACATAAACCTAAAATAATTATTAAAAAAAGACCAAACACGTACGAACAAAAAAATCAATAGAAAAAAAAACTATCTCAACTCAATAGAGATTCTAAAATAACTAAAATTACATCAAGAAAGAAGCGATGAATACGATTCCGGCTAAAGATCCGGTGGTGACTGCAACGGCGGCGTTGTTGTTGTTATCAACGGAGGATCCGGTCGGACCAGCGACAGGAGCTCCATCAGGAGTTAAAGATGTTGGAGGAGCGGGCGGTGAAGCGGTGGTGGGGAGTGGTGAACTAGCCGGAGGAGAAGTTGGAGCTTCCGTGGGAGTGACGGATGGTGGAAGAGTTGGTGTGATTGAAGGAGTTGGTGCGGAGGTTCTTGGTGGCTGAGCAGATGGAAGAGGAGCTCTTGTTGGTGATGGTCCTGGTGCTTGAGCTATGGCTGAAGAAGCTATGAGAGCGAGGAGGAGGACAACGACGATGGATCTTGAAGCCATAGTTTTGTAGATTGAGACAAAGTTCTTGAGAGAGAGAGAGAGAGGTTAAGGATTTGTTTCGAGAAGAGAGGAGAAGAAGAGGGTTTTATATATAGTGAAGAGTTTACGTAAGAGAAAGAGAGACTTGTGTGTTGTTTCTTTGAGTTATTGTTAATTTATAAAACAAGTCCTAAGAGTTTTTTCAAATTATAATTTGGGTCTGATTTTGTTTTTTGTACACATGAGGTCCAAATGAAGTTTTGTAACTTATGTTATTTTGCTAATTTTTTTTTTTTTTTTTTTTTTGATAATGATAATGATAAGTCGTTCGATGACCCAATCTACTGAAATAAATAAATAAACGACGTAGACATGTAGTTATTGGAATATCAGTAAACTACTAGTAGATACATAACCACCAAACCGACCAAACGTGACCCAAAACGTTTCTTACGTGCGCACACAAATGATGAAAAATATGAGCCGTCCGATGGATTTGGCTAAGTCTTTGACCACCAAACCCAACACCAAACTACGCGTTGTTTCCAAAGACTGGCCTAACCACGTTGATTAAAGGTTTCGACATTAATTAATCAATTTTTAATTAATGTAACATAAACTTTCACTTACCGTTATGATTACCACACGGCTTTGTCTCCATTTGCTTCTTAGTATTTTAATTAAACACTTGACTCTACGATCGAAGCATCTATTTCATTAATTCTTTTGGAATGGATTTTTGTTATTATTTTTACGTTTTAATTGTTTCAATAATTGGAAACCTTGGATGCTCTTGAGGTTATATAACGATTTTGAATTGTTTACTAACAATTGAAAAAAGGGTTTGGATTCTTCGAAGATGACAATAATATCAATGTGGTAAGTAGGTGGTGAGTCACCTTAAGTTGAAAGATAGAAGAGGCTTGTTTTATCATTCACAAATTGTTATAAAAAACAAATCTATATAGTTTTTTTTGCCAACACTAATTTTATTACATTTTTTGGAAGTATGGTTTTAAGCTTGAACAACTTGCATGCCAAAGGAGCAGGGATGATCTGGATTATTTTAAAAGTCCGGTGAAATGTAATTTTCGATAATGTAAAATGTATCTTGTAGATCAAATTATGGACTATATAAACTCGATTATGAAGTAAAACTTGTAAAACTCAAAATCATGAAGATTTATGTTAATATTTATTGTAAAACTTTATTTTGCTTTATGTGTTGGTTTTAGATTTATCAAACTTTTACATACATATACTGTTACATATCAGTGATTTCAAAATATTAACTTCTATTTTTTTTTTTTTAGTATATTATTGTGTCGACAAAGTTCGAACTCATAATCCAATTTCTACTGTACGTGGAATAACGCGATTTGCTAAAATCGAATTTCGGTGAAGAAAACCGTAAAGATGGACCATTTATACATTTCATATCAAAATATATATTGTGATCGAAAATGTCGTATATTTTATAATTTTACTATGTAATCAAGTTTTACAAGACACTTCATAGAGTCATGGATCTTTTGCTCATAAATCATACACCTTATTTTTACTCTATCGTATGTTATTGTGTTGAAGGCTTGAAGCTGCTCGTGTGAGTGCTTTATCTTACTTGGACTGGAGAAGGATTGAAGAGAATGGAGCCACATTATAGGTCTCGGCCACGCCGGCCACACCTTCGCTCACAAAATCATCCGGCGACTCAAGGTTTGTGTCAGCCTGTGGAAACATGACAAATTGAGTCAGTCATGGAATCAGAGAACCAAAGAAGATGAAAGAAAGATAGTAAGTAAGAAAGAAAGACTGACCACACGGAACCATTGTTTTCCCTGTCGTGGCTGTGGAATCAGAGCCTTGACAAAGTAATCGTGTGCGTTGAATGCCACATAGATGTCACGGCCACCTACACCATCATGGAGACTGCAAGAAGAATCACTTCTTAATCTGAAATCCGATAACTCGTTAAGCAGTACACACTAAGTATGTGTCTTACGTGAAAGCTAGGAACTTGCTCTCAGGATTGTCCCAATTATCTTCATGCCATGTAATCTCGCCCTTTAGACAAATTAGAGAGTAACACTCAAACCCAAGGAATAGATATAAACGAGATAAGATTAGTTACTTTGGTGAGGAAATTTTCGTGCTTGAGTATATGGTGTGAATGTCGGAACTTGATCACCTCCGAGAAAAATCTGAAATGGTTCTGCTTCTTTGCGTCGAGCTGGATATAAAGCGAAAACATGATTTACAGTACATGTGGGAATCCGTAATAAGCAGGGAAGAATAGAGATGTAAGATTTGCCTCTTTCCACTGAAAATTATTAAGAGCGGTGTCATGTCCATAGCTATTGTTGTTACCATACCGAGTATGTCCATATTCGTCTCCCATTAGCATCATTGGTGTTCCCTGATCATTAAATAACGGTTGGGCTCATACGAATTTAGGATTCTCAACAGTCTTTAAACAGGTGTATGTTGGCAAGTTGGCAATACGTACCTGAGAAATCATCAAAGCTAAATGATAGTTCTTCATTTGCCGAGTACGTAAAGATTTGATGTGAGCATCATCAGTTTCCCCTGTCAAGAAACAGAGTATAAACTTGAATGCTGGAATAAGAAATTACAAAAGAGAAACCGCCAATGCTTGAATGTTGTGAAGTGAGGTTCTAATTGTACCTTCAAAACCACAGTTCCAGCTATGATTGTCATTACAACCATCATTTCCTCCTTCTCCATTGGCCTCATTGTGCTATAATACAGAAGAGATATGTAAAACACAGACTCATCCAGGCTTAAAAATCAATACATTGGAAATCAAAAGTACCTTAAAGTTGTACGATACAAGATCTCGTAATGTGAAACCATCATGTGCAATCACGAAATTTACACCGTGGTAAGGCTTCCGCTGGTTAACCTATAAGAGGAATAGGGTAAGTACGACGATATCATGAAACCTACTTGGATTCTACTGCAGTTAATGCATCTACGCGATCCCTGAATGAATCTTACCTGGTAAAGATCGGAAGATCCTGATATCCGAGTAGCAAAGCTTCCTTTCATACCATTGTCACCCTAAAAATGTAGAAGATTAAAGCGTTTCTGCAACAATTCTTGCCTTTCCAAAGACAAAGTGAAATATACTCGATTATTATATACCTTGATAAATCTTCTAACATCATCCCGGTACATCCCATTCCACTCAGCCCACCTGACTTGGGAAAAATCCAGTAGCCATACCAATTACACAAAAATGATTACCATGGAACATTGGGAGGAACTACCAAGAATAGCACTATTGGGAGGTATCAACTTAAGCCTAGTTATGAAGCTAAAACTGTTACCTATCCCAGTTTGGAAACTTCCCGACTAGATATAATCCTCCACAATCCCAAGGCTCTGCAATTATTTTACATCGTGACAAAACGGAATCCTTGGCAATTGCCTGATTCAAAAAGAAATTTCCAAATGAACATTCTCATGGCTACCATTTTTATATTTTATTTTCTGAAAATGCAAGCACGATGCATTAAAACCAACCCTTATGAGTGGGGGAGCACTGAGTGGAGATCCATCTGTTGCTCGGCAAAGCACACTAGCAAGATCAAATCGGAAACCATCCACATGATATTCAGTGACCCTGCAGTTAGGTCAAGAGAAGAAAGCAGAAGCAGGAATGATTAACCATTCGAAGTAACCACAATGTCTATCAAGATTTTGAAATCAATTTCATGTTCAGGATTAACTGCAAGATATTTAGTCCATTATTTACAGTGGCTAACATAGATTTTGTCCATACCAGTGCCTTAAGCTATTTAGTATTAGTTCCATGACAACAGGATGGTTACAGTTCAGTGTATTCCCTGGAAACAGAAAACAAAGGAGACCTTAAGAATATATATTACAGCTAATTGAAAACCAAACTTTCATTTGAAATACAAAAATTTCAAAAGTAAAGTCTGGAATAAGCTTCAAAATATATTACCACAGCCGGAAAAGTTAAGTAATTGGTTGTTTGGATCAAGCATGTAATAAATCTGCAGACAGATTTCACACTGTTTAGAGTTCCAAGGTAAGAAAAGAAATAAACTGAAACGAGGGTCACTTTTCTTTTGACTTGCCTTATTGTCTATGCCACGAAAAGAAGTGGTGTAAGGGTATTTGTCATCTGCTTCATTGGTATGATTATAAACTACGTCCAAAATGACCTGCAGCGAAAAATTGTAAGAATACTTCTGAAGAATAATCAATTACAATATGTACAAGAAGGGGAAATTTTACTGGCAAAAAAATAAATTAGAGACTTTATGGAAAAGGAGGCAAGGCAAGGGCATTGCTTACCTCTATACCAGCAGAATGTAAGGCTTTGACCATTTCTTTAAACTCTTTCGAAGCTTTAATAGGTTCTCCCTCACCACTAGCATAACGGCTCATCGGAGCAAAAAAGTTAACTGTCGAGTAACCCCATGTGTTAACCTAGCAAAAAACTCTTTCAGCTTGTGGAAGCATCGGAATTCTCATTTGTGAACAACGCAATATAGAGTGAAAAGGGGAGAATTTTATTGCTGCCACGAACGATAGCTGCCAAAAGTATTAGACACGCAAACTGCTGATTTATACTTACCATGTGATCTCTAGGATTAGAACGCCTCTGAAGCTCCAGTTCATCAAACTCAAAGACTGGCAATAACTCCACTGCATTTATACCCAGATCTAGAAGGTGTGGGATCTTTCAAGTGAAGAAGAAACGAGTGAGATATAAAGAAGCATTGCACATAAACATACAAGCAGATGAAATATATACTCAATATCTATGATAATAAACTTTTAGACATTCAATGCTTTACTAGTTAATGACTCCTGATTTAGCATCTCTTTCTATTAGCTCTTCTGTTCATCAGATGTAAGCATGGTTGTGCAGTAATTTCAGCATCTCAAATACTTTTGAGGTAAGAATATAATTACCTTCTCGATAAGACCAATGTAACTGCCCCCTATAGATGGATCCATCCCACTGGACTCATCAGCAGTAAAAGCACGAACATTCATTTCATAGATAACAAGATCCTTCTGCAAAACAGCAACAGATGATAGAAAAAAAAATTGAAACACTGTCAGAATACAAATTCCATAATCCAGAGTCAGAAAAATATAGCTCATCAACAGATTCGTGTGACAACTAGCTGAACGAGACGTACGAAATGTTTTACCTCAGGAATGTTAGGGAACTTGTAGTCATCTCCCCAGTTAAATGGCGAGTTCTCAAAGTCATAAGTTCCATAGAATTGAGCAAACTTTTGGCTACTATCTCCGAAAGAGCTACGACCCTTAACTAGCTTTGCATAGGGATCCAAAAGCACAATACTACGATCAAACCGATGCCCTTGTTGCCATTCTCCAGGACCATCAACACGGTAACCATAAAGAACACTTCTGAGAGGCAAATCCTACCACAATGGAAATTTTTTTCAAAACCATTAATACCGACAAGACAAAAAGATAGCGTAAGCGTAAGAAATGAACTGTCTAAAGAAGTTCCAAGACGTATGATACTACCTCAACACAAATATGCCAAGTATCACCAGTCTTGTTTACACTTGGATCCAAAACCAACTCGATCATACCATCATCATCCATATCATCCTTATTACTGAAAAATATATCACAAAAGAAAATTGGCATCAAAGATTCTTCAAGCAAAACATAAACAAACTTCAAAACGTAACTCTGAGCAAGAGCTATTGCTCATTACAAAAAGTTTTCGATTCCATCTGACTAATTCTGTTTCGATTTGTTACACTAATGAGACATACAGAGCGAAATCGCAAGAAATAAACATGCAAATACCTCTGAGGAAGTGATAAGCAAAGTGTCACAGAAGTAGCATTCTGAGAAAACAAAGCGAAATTGACTCCTTTGTCGACTTGAGACACACCAAGAGGAGACTTCTCACCAGAAGAAACTTTAAACAGTTCTCTAGTCTCCGTCATCGCAGATACTTCTTCCTACAAAATCACACAGAAAAAACCATGAAAAAGTGTAAATGTTAAATCGAATCTTAGCGACAAAAGGACTGAATCTCAGTGGATCGTGTCAGCAAGACACCACTCTGCACAGTCGCGTATTTAAGTGCCACAATTTGAATTACTAAAGAGATTTTACCTCAACCAGACGTTCGTGTGCACGACGACAAGAGATCTTAAGACTTGAACGATCCTTAATCTACCTAAGATGAAACAATGAAAGATCATATAATTCGGATTCTGTAAATGTAAAAATTCAAAAATCAGAAAACGAGATTAGAGATTACGAACAAGACGTGCCTTACGAGAGAAAATTCGAGCTCCAATCACTTTCTTACTCAATTTCAATCTACGAATTATCAAACCAATTCAGAATCAGAAATCCAAGAGAAATTCAAAGAGAACGAAGAACAGCAAAAAATATGACTAACCCCATGGGAATGGTGAAGTTAGAGAAGGCATTACTGAGAACTGGAGATAAATTAGAAGATAATGAATCACAGGAGGAGGATGATGAAGTAAGCATATCTTCTTTGCTTCAATGATCGGAGTTTTTTTGAGAATCTTTATTACTCTTTGTAGTGAGATTCTCGAAGAAAGTGTTTTGTGATGGGACTTTGGGAGAAACAAGGAGAATCGTTCATTGAAAGTGTTTGCCACGTGAACGGAAGCGTGAATCTTGTGTGTAGCTTTCATTGTTTTCTCGGGAAAATTTTCTGGTTTGTCATTTTCCCGGAAAAATATCTTCGTGTTGCGAGAAAGCAAACCAAAGGAGGTGTGGTTTGATTATAATCACAATATTTGGTATAAGAATTTGGGTTTGGTTTGGAGAGATTGAACCGGTTTTACTCGGTTTCAATTGAGTTAAGAGGAAAAGCCTCCGAGTGGAACAGAGAGTTTCACGTATGTAAATGGGCTTATTTAATTTTGGGCCTTCTCACTATTCTTTCTCTCACTCTTAAAAAAAACCCTAAACCCCTTTCAATCTCTACTCTTCCTCTCACTCTTTCTTCTGCAAATCTTCCGACTTTGATACTTTCAAAAACTCACTAAAAGTTTCGATTTTTATCGATTTTACAAGAAACTTTTTCCTGATTCGATAGATTTCAGAAGATGACATTAGGGTTGTTATTGGGAATTGGAAGATCATTTCGAAGAAAGAGAGCTTCTTCTCTTGATATTCTCTCTCCCAAACGAGCTCCTAGAGACTTTTACAAGGGAAAAAACTGTAAACCTACTGGTTTCCATACAAGAAAAGGTTTCATTTTTAATCTACATTTCGTGTTACAATTGAGAAACCAATCTGTTTTTATGAACACTTGATGTGATGAAATGTTGTTTGAATTTAGTTATCTGCAATTCTAAGTAGAGAAAGCTAAGAACTTGAACACAAATTTGGCAAATTGATTGTAAAGACGTGTAATAGTTTATGCATTTCATTCATTTTGTTATGAATTTGGAACTTGTTGCTCTTTCCATGGACAGTTGTTTAGTAATTGGTGATTAAAAGGTTTGATTCTTTAGGTGAAAAGCTAAGAGCTTGAACTTTGATTGGGCAAATTGAGCTGTTTTTATGAACACTTTGTTTAGTAGTTTATGATTGAAAAGTTGTTTCTTGATGATGATGATGAAATGTTGTTTGAATATTAGATATATGCAATCTAATTAGTGAAAGCAAGTTGATCGTAACGACGTGTAACACTTGACGCATTTTCATTCATTTTGACATGAATTTGGAACTTGTTGCTCTTTCCATATACACTTGTTTTGTAATTTGGTGATTGAAAGTTTGATTCTTTAGGTGGAAAGCTAAGAGCTTGAACTTTGATTTGGCAAATTGATCGTAGAAGCGCATAGCATTTTACGTAGTTCTAAGAATTTAGTTTGAATTTGGAACAATCTGTTTCCTTTTTCATTCTGCAAGTGAGATTTTAGCGGTTTTGTATGTACATTTGTTTAGTGGTTGATGATTGAATATGTTTCTTGATGATGATGATGCAAAGTTGTTTGAATTTAGATTTTTGCAATCTAAGGTGTGCTATTATCAAGTAAGCTAAGAAATTGAATTTGAATTTGGCAAATTGATGGTAGAAGTGCATAATACTTAGCGCATATCATCCAATTTCACCTGAATCTGGAACAAATTGTTGCCCATATCATGCTGTGATTGTGATTCAAGCTGTTTTCATGTACACTTGTTTAGTGGTTGATGATTGAATCTTGTTCTTGGTGATGGGAATAGTAACCAGATGTATGATATAAAGTATTTGGATTTGTTTGCTTACTTTGTTTTTACCGTTTCTCTAAGTTTTGTGACAATGGTTCTGCAGGAGGATATGTTGTGCAGCCAGATAAATTGCCAAACTATGTAGTCCCTGACCTGACCGGCTTCAAGGTTTTTCATTTCACCCTAAACCCTAACGTTACTCCTCTTTGATTCCTCTATATTTTACATGAGATTCAAACATTAGTGAATCCGTTGAGTAATCTTTTCACAAGTCGTAATGGTCGAAACTCCTTAGATTTGTGATCCTGATGCTCTTATTTGTTGTAGGTTTTGTATTAGTAAGCTAAAATGTTGTGTGTCTCTTAGCTTTGCTGATGAGTATTTGTATTTTACAGCTGAAACCATATGTATCTCAGTGCCCTGTAGAAGTCAACAAAACAAACGAGTCAACTGAAGCTTCCAAGTGAAGAAGTCAGAAGAAACATGTTTTTAAGTCTTCATTAGCTTAAGGTTAAGGACTGTCTTGTTCTATGATCCTTGATACATTTTGTTATTCAAAGACTCCAAGCAAGTTAGGTACCGTTTCAATTTGTAACCAATCCGGTAAAACGATAAGTTAAAAACGAGACAAAATCAATAAATATTTTCTTACCGTTTTATGTTTTACCATCCTCTCTTATCTTTTTAACTATTTTGTAATCGTTTATTATTTTTTTTAACCGCAAAATAATATTTTACTTTATAATATATCATTTTTGAAAAACATGAATTTATCTATTTTACCATAATCCCAAGATAAATAATGTATTAAACTTGTGATATAAATCAATAATATGAATAAACTCTTATTAAATGATGAAATCAAATGGACCCATATGATTGGAAGATTTGGATAACAGAGAATCCAACAAAAGTGTATCCTTCACAAAACCAAAACACTCCATTTTCTTCAGACATCTCTCTCTGTATTCTCTCTTCTCTCTTCTCATCACAAAACCAAACATGGGAGGAGTCTCCTTCCTCTCCACTGTTCCTTCTTTCACCAACACAACCACTCATCAACATCTCAACAAAACACTCTCTTCTTCTTCTTCTCATCGCTCTGTGAGTTTCAACCTCACATTCTTTTCTTGTAACCCATTTACATTCTTATACTAACAATTATGTTCCAATTTTGAAATGATGATGATCATCAAATCCAGGTTATCATAAGATGTTGCAAGAACGAACCTCAAGTTTCAGGTGAAAGCTTAGCTTTCCACCGCCGTGATGTTCTCAAACTCGCCGGCACTACTGTCGGAATGGTACCTTCAAACTTGACTCAATTCAATTACATAAATGTTGGTCCAAATGTGTATATATGTGGCTGCATCTTGTTAAAGTTGAAATTTTGTGTCACATTTGATGAGTTCTTGGCAGTGATGTGATCACATTTTGTTAGGAATTAATAGGCAATGGTTTCATTAGTCATGTGGGTGATGCAAATGCTGCTGATTTGAATCAACGCAGACAACGATCCGAGCTTCAATGTGAGTTCTGAATCAAGAACACAAAGTGAAGTACCAATAGGTTGTTATTGGCACTAAAGGTTTCATTTTTATTATGTAGCAAAGATCAAGCTTACGCTTTCGACTGCTATTAAGGCGAAACCGGAACTTGTACCTTCCTTACTTAAACTAGCTCTCAATGATGCTATGACTTATGATAAGGTAATGTACCTTCATAAAATTCGCTTATCCGGTGATTGCACAACTCTTAACCGTTAATGCTGGATTTTTGTTTAGGCTACGAAATCTGGTGGAGCCAATGGATCCATTCGGTTCAGGTACTTACATGATCTAAGAACATTATCAGACTAGTGTTTACATGATGTCTCATGCAATGTTATCTTTTTGTGAAGCTCTGAGCTAAGTAGAGCAGAGAATGAGGGACTTTCTGATGGGTTGAGTCTGATAGAGGAAGTGAAGAAGGAGATTGACTCGATATCAAAAGGCGGGCCTATTTCATATGCTGATCTCATTCAGTTAACAGGTGATGATGTTATAGCATATACCAAAACTTGTTCTTGTATTGTGAATACTGAAATTTTTCATGGGTTTGTTTGTGTAGCACAATCAGCGGTCAAGTCTACGTTTTTAGCATCGGCGATCCGAAAATGCGGTGGAAATGAAGAAAAAGGGAACTTACTTTACACAGCATATGGTTCAGCTGGTCAGGTACACAATGCTATATCATCTTGATGCTCTCGTCGACACATTGTTTCAAATCGAGACTGAACTGTTGTGAATCTATTAGTGGGGCTTGTTTGATAGAAATTTCGGAAGGAGTGATGCAGCAGAGCCTGATCCAGAAGGTAGGATCCCACAGTGGGGAAAAGCAACTGTGCAAGAGATGAAAGATAAGTTCATTGCTATAGGATTAGGTCCTCGTCAGGTATACATGATTTTTCGGTTTGAATATACGTTTATCGGATCGAATCATTCAAAGTTACTAACCTGTAGTCGAATCGATGTTTGCGGGATTTGTAGCTAGCTGTAATGTCTGCATTCTTGGGTCCTGATCAAGCCGCAACAGAACAGCTCTTGGCTACTGACCCGCAAGTTGCTCCATGGGTTCAAAAGTACCAACGAAGCCGTGAAACAGTCTCTCAAACCGATTACGAGGTTTGCTTTTGCTCGATTTGATGATTTCATTCCTCTAGTTTATAACTCAAGCTCATGTTTGGATTTACGAACATGTTCGCAGGTTGATTTGATAACAGCATTCACAAAGCTAAGTTGCTTAGGACAGCAAATCAACTTTGAGGCATACACATATCCTGTCGAACGGATCAATCTAAGCAAACTCAAGCTATAAGCTATGTAAACCATAATGTATAAACTGAGCAAACTCGAGCTTATTCAGCAATTGATTGCTGAAATAAACTAAAGATTTTTCTTGACATTCAATCAAATTGAGATAAGAAAAGAAGTTGAATCCATTACAAACACATAAGCAGAAGAACACGGAAGTCATATTACGAAAAACTGAAAACAGATTAAAGGAAAATAATCGGGAATCGAGTAGCATCCACGATTAAGAAAAGCAAACAAGGACAAGAATTAGACGGCCTCAGAAGCTTCGATGTAGCAAAAGGAAAAGGAAAATCAGAAGAAACCAACACAGAAGAAACTTCTCCAAGAGAAAAACATATTAATGGAGAAGCTTTAGATACTGAAGTAACAACAAAGTCACCACCGCGAGGCTTAGGATTGTTGCTGTTCTTCAGCAGGTTTTGGCGCTGCTGGTGCTGGTGCATCTTTAATGTCATCGGTGACATCGTCCTGATTAAACACATTTAACAATATCATTAAAATCAGAATCAGACCAGAAGAAAGAAAAGGAATGCATCCAAATGTAAAATATAGCCTCATGGTTTCAAAAATCAAGCAACAAAACAGGATTAAACGTATTTGACAATCACTAAAATTAGACCAGAAGAATGGATCAAAATGTGAACTAAACCGTTTGATTTCCAAATCAAGTCTTTCTTAATGGCTTAATCAGGCTATTGGTTTCAGAGATCAAAAAACAAAACAGGGTTGGACAGGATTAAACACATTTGACAATCACTAAAATCCGAATCAGACTACAAGAATGCATCAAAACGTAAAGTAAATCGTTTAATTTCCAAATCTAGTCTTTCTGAATGGCTTAATCAGGCTATTGCCTATTGGTTTCAGAGATCAAATAACAAAACATGCTTAAACACATTTGACAATAACTAAAAACCGAATCAGACCAGAAGAATGCATCAAAATGTAAACTAAACCGTTTAATTTCCAAATCAAGTCTTTCTTAATGGCTTAATCAGACTATTGGTTTCAGAGATCAAGCAACAAAACAGGCTTGAACATGATTAAACACATTTGACAATCACTAAAATCAAAATAAGACCACAAGAATGCATCAAAATGTAAACTAAACCATTTGATTTCCGAATCTAGTCTTTCTCAATGACTTCATTAGGCTCATCGTTTCAGTAATCAAGCCAACAAAAACAAGCTAATTCAATACCTGCATGTCAGAAGTCCAGAGAGTGAGGTTATCACGAAGAAGCTGCATAATCAAAGTACTATCCTTGTATGACTCTTCACCAAGAGTATCCAATTCAGCAATAGCTTCATCAAACGCCTAACAAATCCATAGACAAAACTCATCAACACACACACACAAAAACCAACAATACATAATCATATATAAAACGTAGCTTCTATTAGATCCAAACCTGCTTAGCAAGGTTACAAGCACGATCAGGAGAATTGAGAATCTCATAGTAAAACACAGAGAAGTTCAACGCTAATCCAAGACGAATCGGATGCGTCGGAGGCAATTCAGAATTAGCAATATCCTACACAAACCAAACCAAAACAAAATTTCACAAACCTAAATCCACAAAAAATCAAATCGGAGAAGAAATAGATTCAATTCAAAACCTGAGCAGCTTTGTAAGCAGTGAGTGTATGTTCAGCAGCATCTTTCCTCTCTTGACCAGATTTGAACTCAGCCAAGTATCTATGATAATCACCTTTCATCTTAAGATAAAACACCTTCGAATCTCCAGAAGCTGCAGCGGGAACGAGAATCGTATCGAGAAGCTTAAGGATTCCATCACAAATATCAGAGAGTTCGGTTTCGATTTTGCTTCTGTAATCACGGATCAACGAAACGTGGTCATCGTTACCACGAGACTCTTCCTTTTGTTCGATCGAAGAAATAATTCTCCATGAAGCACGACGAGCTCCGATCACGTTTTTGTATGCGACGGAGAGAAGGTTACGTTCTTCGACGGTGAGTTCGTCTTTGTCTACAGCTTTCGCGACTTTTTCCATGAATTCAACCATTTCTTCGTATCGCTCTGCTTGTTCCGCGAGTTTCGCCATGTATACGAACTCTTCTCTTGCTGATGAAGCTCCTCCTGGTGTCGCCGTCGCCGCCATTTTTCGTTGTTGTTAGATCGGAGATGATGAACAAAGAAAAAAGAATGATTCTCAGATCTGAGAGAGACTGATTTTTTTCTTTTGCTCTTTTTGTGATTTTTTTCTCGGCTTTTTGAATTTTTTTATTTTATTTTTGGGAGATTCTAAAATATGAATGAGTGGGGAGCGACGATTACGGGTGTGAGAAGAAAGGAGAACCGTTGGATTGAAAGCTGGCAAAAACACGGATTCGTAACGAAAAAAAGGCGCTGGCTTTTCAGGTACTTTTTAGGTCAAGTTTGAATTTTCAATGATTATAATAAAGGGTATTTCTGGAAATTACTTACTTGATGGGCTTAAAGCCCATATTTACGTAAAGTTTGAATTTGAGCCCAAGATTTACACTTGACAAAATCCATTCATTTTTTTTTTTTGGTTCTTACCAATTGTGATATCTTTTTTCCAGTCAATTATTTAATGAAAGACATATTCTCACCACCTTTAAAATGAAATCAAAAACAAAAACTCTTTGTTTTTTCCTTTTCTCTAATGATTATTACGTATTTTATGTTTCATGACCAACATCTTTTACCTTCTATAGAGTGTCTAGGTAGCCATCATCGCTGCTAATCAATAAAGCAATCAATGGATCATGCATCTCCTTCCTCTAGATGTCCATGTCACCAATAATCTCCAAATCCGCTTTCTGGGAATTCTTCCGTATTTCACTCTCAGTAAGCGGTAAAGATATAAAATGCACTCAAGATGCAATTAATCTAGCTTATCATATCCTCAGGAAATGAACCCTCACCGGTTTATACTGCAATAGAAAGTATCCGACCAATGAACCTCAAACTTTTTATGAAAGTCAATTCAATAGCTTGATAGGATCGGAGAAGATCAAATGTACAAAAAGATATTTTATGAATAATTTATTAGTAGGATTAATCTTTTAGGTTACAATATAATTTTACTGACTCCATATTTCTTCATTGACAATTTTCTATATCTCTATTTTGACTTTTTAGACGTTGGCTGCTCACAATGTGTTAAGTGATTTTATTTTTACCCTTTTGGCGTGAGTTATTTATTGGGTCCGCATTGACACTGTGACCAATATTATGTTCTAATTCCTCTCAATTTTCCCATGTTAAGAAAAAAAAAAATCAATTTATGTTTATGATGTATAATTTTACTGAAATCTATTTTTTGGTAAATTGTCTTTTTATATATTTCTTGAATATTATAAAATAATTTGATTTTAATTTTTTTTTTTTTAATTTAGGAATGAATCAGCTACTTTTTGTTTCATCAATTAATTAAATAAAATTACATCATAAATTGTATTGACCATATCTAAACTAAAATTATAAATAATTCAATTTGTATTTGGGTCAAACATATAAATAATTTAATTATTTTTTTTTTTGTAAAATAGTTGATGATGGAGAGAGTTCCTTTTGGTATTATATATATGATAAAATTGCCAAATGGATACTAAAATAATGTTTAATATTTAAGATCAATGTACATTTTAATGCTTAACAATATTAGCAAACAAGTGAAAACATTATATATATCAAACATAACCAATCTACATATATCATAAAATTATAACATTACTAAACAATTAAGTAAAGAGTTAAAAGATTTTCTTTAAAAAAATGACATATTCAAGATTTGTTTTCTTTGCTTTCCTCGTGCTCTCCATTTTACTTGCATGTTAGTCTCTATATATCAAAACCTACTAACCGAGTTTTTTACTTTGATTATTACTCTTTAAAACCAAAATCTTGAGATGTGGTGTATATATGTTGTGTTTAGGTGTTGAATCCATAGAAATGCTAAGTAAAGATTCAATTTGGGCTCCCAACAAAGGAGCTTCATTGTGTTGTAAAGATCATCCCAAGTTTGGAGTATGTACTGATAATACCAAGTGCAACAAGTGGTGCCGTCGAGGTTGTAACAATGGAAAAGGTGGCTTTTGCAAGAAAAAAAAATGTCATTGCTATTGCTAAAATTAATTAAAACCAAATATTGATCACTAAACATTTTGTTGTTATTTCACATATAGAGCAACTCTGTTTTAAACCAAATAATAATATGATTAGTAAAAGAACTCTTTAGTATGAATTGATCAATGGAGATATAATACACTTTTTCGGTTAGCTCTTTGGGTTGACCTTCGTAAAACCAACACTAATAAGGTCAACCCGAGAAAAACCGGTCAAACCTAGTTTAAGAACATGAAAGTTGGTTCGAACTCATGCACCATGGTCTGCTGGTTTTGCTCGACCGTGTCATGGGGTTGGTTAGACCACATAATTATTTGTGCTAGATAAGGCCAATGCCCCCATGGAACTGATTAAAGCGAATATACATGAGCTTCTATGATTTTCGGTGTTCGGTTAAGTATTCCGCGGACATTAAAGTCCGCATAAGCTTTCGACCGATGGTTTTGACCGTCGAAATTATACACTTGCCATCGTAGGTTATTGGTCCAGCCACGTACCGCGGGAAAATCATCTTCTTGGCCACTAAGCTTCTTGTCTCGACCAAACACCCATTTGATCCTTCTTTTGCTTGACTCAAGCTTTATTTCTTTGATCATTCTCCTCCAAATTTCCTTGCCTTCTTGCTCCAAGTAGGCTAAGGTACTTATTACTTAAGCTATTGGTTAATAATTGATCAATGAACTTGTTAACTTTGATTATGTTTTGAATTTTATTCGAGTAAACAAGTTTGACAAAAAGTAACAAAAACAGACCGAGACATCATTTCTATTAAATGAAGGAAAGACACACCACTACACAAAATGGCAAATAAGTTAAAAAAAAAGAAAAAGCTTTTATTTGAAGTGACCCCATCACATTTGAATTCTTCCTCAATAGCTTTGTCCTTTTTACTTCTTCACTTCTTTTGTTTTCTTAATACATCAACTTGTCATCTCGAATTCTATACATACACACATACACAAACACACACATATATATGGTATCTAAACATCACTAAGTAAAGAGAAATTAAAAGCCTTTGATTAAATAACACAGAGAAGCCACACAAGTTCAAGCACCATACATAGATCAAGAACACATAAGAGGGCTAAAACCATTCCTAGAAGCAACTTTTAGGTAGAGACTTCAAACATAACAAGACCTGGTTCATGGAGATGGTGGCCAAATATGCGGTTCCATTTCTATATTCGCGTTGTCTGCATAAAAATTATCATCCCAACCATGCTCAAACTCATCTTCATAGAACTCTCCCATTACACCATCTTCAAGAAACTCCCAAGCCAAGTAATCAGACCCATCTGAGAAATAATCTGAGCAGCAATCTTCCCAATCGTTTATCATATCATAGAATCCGATCACGCGTGGACCCAACACTTTCATATCCGGAAACTTCTCTTTGAAGAACTTGTTATCGAGTTGTACGTCCCAACAGCCTCTAAGTTCCAAGAACTCGAGAAAAACGCAGGATGATAAGATTTTGAGTACTCCTTCTGTGCTGACTCGGTGGTATGCGATTTCTAACCGCTTCAGCTTTGGCATTGTGTTGGCGATTGCATAAGCTTCATCGTCGTGAGAGACAACACTTGCTACATCCAATGGATGCATGTTTCTGCTAAACTCTCTCAGGGATGTACAGTGTTTGCCTATGGCTTGTATCCCCTCAGGACCTACTTTGCAGCAGTAGCTCAAGTCCAAGAAAGTGAGAGATGAAAGCTTTTCAGCTACGTTTACCACACCCGAATTGGTCAGACCACTTCTTGGCACCTTTAAGGTTTTAAGTGAACCAGCACTTGCAAAACAAAACAAGAAAACATTGAAATGTATTAGTCAGCAAATGATAGATACAAAAAGCAATAAACTTAGAAACCATGTTGCTTCAATCTCATCCAAAATACAAACTAGATTACACCTAAAACCATTTCAAGGTTCTCGGATATTCGAGAAATTTATCTCCCTAGTGTTTCGAAAGCCAGTGAGAGAGTTTTCGATTATCTTACGACTACAATCTCAACTACATATACACTACTAAAAGGCTAAGCTTCAAGAATCAGCTCCAGATAATAGAACACAAACCTAAATTACGCCTATAACCGCTTAAACCTTCTTCTCAATAAGATCATAATACGCCAAATAAAGCGAAAATTCAAGAACTTTAAACTCACTGTTGTGCAATGAAGGAGAAAATAGAGTCATTTCCAAGGCCAGTAACGGAAAGTTTTCGCAAAGAACCAGAGCTCCTAGGGATCAACATTTCGAGCATTCGATCAAGATGATCAGACTGATGACAACGGTTACTCCAAAGCTCAATATCTATCTCTTGCCAACAATAAGGTCCTGTTACAGCTCTGTTCCATGCTTTGCAAACTCTAGGCACAACTGTTAGTACTTCTTGAAGAGGCAAATGGCTAAAGATTAAACCAAGAGCATCTGGGATTAACTCATCCCAATGTCTAAACTCGCAATCTTCTTCCATCTACAAAACCAATACAAGAAAATGATCACTTAAGATAATCACACACAAATCTGAGAACCTCATAAAGTCTCTAACTTTTTTCATAAATCAGTCGCAAGATTTCTCCTTTTTTCTAACAAGATCCAATAGAGATGAAGAGAACTCAAAGATCTAGCAAACCCAGGACTAAAACCCACAAAACGACAACTAAAAGTCTATGAACAAGAACACAAGTACCAGAAAGCAAATCTTTAAAAGTACAATCACTACTAACATCTTTTTAACTCAGAGATCTGAAAAAACAAAAGCTGTGAAAGAGCTCAAGAACCAGTGAAGTTACTAGAATTAGAAAGAACAATCTACTAAAAGAAGAAAAAAGGAAACCACTTTCTTACACACAAATCTATTATCATCAAATACAATTTCATAAAAATAAAAAACAAAACTTTATTCACCAGAAAAAATCTCTAAATCTCCTTCTTCTATGTTCACCGTTTATCCACCACAGAAGCTGAATCAGAGAGAGATAGAGAGAAAGAGAGAGAGATGTGCTCACCTAATGAGAGAGAGAGAGAGAGTATCAAGAATTTACAATAACCAAACAACAAGAACAAAGCAAACAAAACAACAGCCAGTAAAAATTCTATGACACAACAACAAAAGGGTCCATCAAGAAAATAAATAAATCAATTATTTTCTTATAAAAGAAAAAAAAAAACAGTAGAAATTGTACATTTTGGCAAGATTTAAATGGAGGAACAGAATAAAACAGTTTACTTTTTGTTCACTTACTTTAATTCTTCAATAAGCAAGTAAAAAGAGAACACCTTTATTTACACGATTCTGTGTACACATAATAAACTCAATCTCTGATCAGAGAATCTACAAAACTTTTGTGTAAATTCCCCAACCCAAAAGAGAGAATAAAATAAATAAATAAACGTCATAAAAGTCAACGTTTTTGGCAAAAAAAAACATAAATTTTTTATTTTTTATTAAATAATAAATATTTTAATTTTATAATAATTAATTATACACAATTTAATTTAATTTATTTAACGTTTATTTTGTTCATTATCGCGATTTAACGATATCTTTAAATTGACAAAATCAATAAAAATTTATGATTTACTAAAAACTTAATAAAATTAGATATATATATTCATTAAATACTTTTTCGAACAATAATACTATACAATTAAAATTTTTGTGATATTTTTCCAAAAAATAAATTCCTTAAATGTGTCTCGAAAAAACGCAAAAGAGATAATAAAGTTGAGATATTGTATTGTAAAAACTAATAAAGTTTTGATTTTTATTTTTTTGTTGATATTGATGGCAATAGGTGCCGTGGGAATTGGGAATTACTGTGACCGTGTGTGTGTGGTGCTTTGACATTATTGCAGAGAATGAGAGTTACTTGTAGGTGAAATTACCGGCACGTGTCGGTGAAAAGACCGGAAGATAACGTACACGTGTCTATAGATGTTGTTGTGGGGATCTCTACCGACGTTGACTTGTTGACTATGTCCTAGAATTCAGACATATCTAGATGTGAAAAAGTGTTTCTAGATCACATGACGACCAAAGAGTAAAAAACGTGATCAATACGAGAATCAAAGCCCACTTCGTACGTTGATACATACTTAGGTGGTCCGTTTAGGTTTGGCTTGTTTCACAACTAGACTTTTACTTTTGGGTCCATTTAAGCCATTAATCGTAAGTAATGCGTCGGAAATAAATGTCTTGAATCAATGCATCGAAATTTGGGTGTAGTTTCGACCGATCGGCTTGTGATCTATTAGCTTTAATATATCGATGTTTAATTAGTTATATGTTGGTGTTATTGTTAAGGTAATGTTTATAATGTTTTTGTTGCTAATCAAGAATTTGAACCAAAAAGTTTGACTATATTTTATGTTGGTGTATGTTCTCATCTCTGTTTTTTTTTTTTTTTTTAAGTTTTAGTCTTAGCGGTCTATATTTTTTGTGATATGAAAGTATAATTTGTTACAGATTTTTTATGATTGATTAGGGTGTTGAATCAAAAATTTTTTTTTTTTTTTTTTTTTGGACAAAAAATCAGAAAGTTTTATTTTATCTTTTAACGAGGTATAATATGCTCTTATAATTTTTTATATTTTTTCCTAATGTATTGTTAAGTTTTCCTTTATATTTAACTGATATTTTTGTCAATATTTTTTTGTTTAAGTTCTTCGAAAAACCATTTAACCGCTTGAATGATGACATGATCTCTGGCGAAGATCAAAATGGGAGTCATTATGTGAGAATGCTTTATACATATGTCGAAAAGATTCTGAAGAAAGACCAAGATGTAATGTACGTATACGAAGAGGAGAAAGCAACACAATATTTTTACTATCGAGCGAGGCTCTAACGTAGAGATAGTAGTAACTGTTGCGAAAGAAACAATATACCCTTAAACGTCTCGTCTCGTCTCGTCTCGTACTCCCGCGGATCACTCTTCTATGCTTTGTTTCTTTTTTAAATTATATATTTCTATCAAGTTTTCATTTTGTTTAAGTTCATCATCTATCTTTGTAATTTTTTGTTTGTCCAAATGATGTTGTTTTAGTTTTTTATGTGTGTTTTGTTGAATAATTTAATCCTTTTTGCAAAAGAGCTATTGTTGGTTTGATTGTTGAGTTGTGATGTCATTTGTTTTTGAAGTGTTTGCTTAAGTTTTATTTTGCACACTACAATCCTCTATGAGAGATTTCTATATACAGAAAACTATTATTATGATAATCACTTACCTTAATTTGATGGGTGAGTTGCATTATAAGACACTTTTATTGAAAGAGTGTTCACGAGACACACTTCTGAAATAGAACATACTTTTTCCTTTGTTTTGTGTTTTTTTCAGACCATTTTGCCCTCAATGAAAAGAACTCATATACTTGGTGACAAAATGATCTTTATTTTTTTTTGGTAGGACACAAAATGATCATTATTTACTATTTTTATTAGTCATTTTTTTTCTTCTTTTTTTACTCTCTCTTCTCTCTTTTATTTTTTTTCTCTTTATCTATTTGTTATCATTTTCTTTACCTGTTATTATATATACTGTCTATTTTATTGTATAAAATATTATAATTATATTTTTCTGAAATTTCAAGATCTATTTTACTGTATTTTTAGATAAATAATTTCAATACACATCATCTATTTTAAATTGATCATTTGTCGTTGTTAAGTGAATTATTATTACGGTGTTGTATATGGACACTTACTCGTGGTTGGTCATCTTGAGCTTCTTTCTTGTAGGTTCTACAGCTTCTGGCCAATCTGCATCTAGAACATGAAGCATTTATAAAGGCTACCTGGGATTTTTATTCCATAAACAAAAAATGTTATCATTGTTTTAGCGACTCTTAATTGTACTAAAAAAAAGAGAAGAAAAGGAAAATAAAAAAGAGATTATTGTTGGTAAGAAAATAAATAGAGATAAAATGAAGGAGAAAGATTGGTAAAGATAGTTGGAGGTATAATTGTCCTAACACACAAAGAAAGTGTGTGAGGAGTACGAAGTGTTTTTCTTTGCACAAAAACATTAGAAAAGTGTGCTATAATGCAATATATCTCTCTAAAATATTCAAACGTAATCAGTAAAGATCACTTATTTACTAATATTAAAGGTCCAAAATTTGCATGTATAATATATGAATCTTAAATTAGGATCGAGGATATGTGAAGATATTTAACAACATAAATATTCATTAAAAAAACTACATAGATTTATGATAAAATAGTAATAAATAAAACCAAAAGACACAAATTTATTATGGGAACTGGAGTTCAAAGCAAAAAGAGACAAAAGGTAGAAAAAAAACAGAGAAAAGACATTTAATTAAAATTATTGTTGGTTTTGGTTTTCAGATAATGCAGGTATCTGTTGAGTATCATTGATGCTTCTTAAAGCGTAGATGGCCCAGCAGACGTTGATGCGTCATCAGCTCCATGACCATCACCCCTCTTTTGATTTTCTCTCTTCCAGAGTTGCATAAGTTGATTCTTTTGAATTGTGGTTAGGTTTTTGATTCTCTCAATATAAGAATCCAAAGAGCCTGGTGTAGTGAGGAAATCATCTGGAATAGGAAGATCAAAATATTTTGGCACTTGATCGGGTCCGAAAAAAGTTTCAAGCTCATTCATTGTAGAATTGATATCTTGTTCGACATTATTGAGAATATTTTGGTAGTCCAGGATCATGCCATGATAACCAGAAATGGGATCACGTTTACGAGCCTCAGCTGCATCGCGCAAAGAGTTTGCAGCAATCTCACGTTGATCAAGAGATGGGAGATTAGCCAGGATCTTGCGCACATTCTCGGCTCCAAAGATTTTATGAACATCTTCGAATCTTGTATCATCCGACGGAAAATATGGTGCGGAGATACAATTTGGAAAACAAGGTTCCTTCAAGATCTTGCTGATAGCACAACAGTTGGAAGCCATTATTCTTTGTTTTGTATTCACCCTTAACCCCTGAATAAAAAATTGTATAAGAATAAAATCATCAAAATAGTATGAAACATATTTACATATATGATATAACAAAATGAAAAAATATCTTGAATATTAATTTATAAATAATTTTACACAATTGAATTATAGATCATAGACAAGACCATAAAAGATTTCGCTCGTGAAAACGATATTAGAAATGCGAGTACTTTTATTACGACAGTATGTTTTACCATCGTTTGCGATGAATAAAAAATCTACATGAAATTATATAATGTATATATAGTCCTAAATATTTATGTCTTCATAACTTAAGAGGTTATAATTTTCAGACAAATCTTACAAACATATCAATATCAGATCTATATTTTGAATGAGAACACATTCTCGTCAAAGATCTCGTAGTCGAATATTAATAAAATCATTATTTCTTATGTAAAAATGCATTGTATAGAAAATAAATGTCATAAACAAAAGTGATGCAAATATTATTTCATGATTGTAACAATTATTATTGCAAATATTGCTTGTGCTTAGAAACAAACAAGTATAGCCCACCATAACCATGCATATATGTTTGAGGAAAAATATATGGAAATCGATGTAAGTTTTGTAAAAAACTAATAATATTCATCTAATATATATATGAAAAAATATAGATATTAAAAAAATATCACGTGAAATTATATAGATAAATAATAGATAAATCGAGATCACGTAGTACCTCGATCGATAATGGTAAAAAAATTTGTCACAAAAGAAATTTGGATGCCTATATTGATGAAAGTAATCTTAGTTTTATAGCCATGTCTCAAATTTGATTCAAATGATTGTATCAGTGATTTAGGTAAGATAACAATGAGTCTAATAAATATCGAAAGTTTGACTGCCATACTTCATTTTTTAATTAGACTGCAATATTTGACTGCGATACTTTAATTTTTGGTAAGATAAAACATTTTCGTTTAAGATTTTAATAAAAAAAAAACTATTAAATTTCCCTTTTAGTTCCCACTAATAAACTGTATCATTGGTTTGGATTAATAGTAGTGACTAAAATGAAACATTATCAAAAATCTTCATTAAATGTCTTAAACGATCTTATTTTAAACAAAATTTTAAATTCTCAAACGACACTTAATAGGGTATGTCGTGAATCTATGGAGAAGGAGAAGGAAGTATGGTCTGTCGTGAATCTAATAGGGTCGGAAGGAATTGTCCATGATAAAATCGTCTATGTAACAGTTCTCATAATTTGTAATAGTTAATAAATTCAGATGACAACAAAAAAAAAAACGACACTTAATAAAAAACGGAAAGAGTATCTTAAAATAATTATACCAAAATTTTAATTCCTAATAATATATTTTATTTTATTTGTAATTAGTATTAACATAAGATGTTAATCTATATAGTTTGTCTGATGCACATAGTTTTGATAATTTATCTTTTTCAATCTCATCTTAGGAGCAACATCAATAAAAGTATTTTTAGTTATCAATCTATTGTTAATGTTTATAGTTGTAATATCAAACTCTATCTATAGATCCGTGTTTTAAACACAAACAACAGAAATTGACGTTTAATCATATCTTACATTACCAATCGATTGTTAATGTTTATAGTTGTAATATCTAACTTTATCATATTTTATGTATAAAAAAAATTACAATAATGTATTTTGTAAGTCTTTTCTATGGCTAAACCAAATTTTAGATATTTACTTTAGTGAATTTTTATTTATTTTAGTTATAAATATTTAGATTGCAGGTTAAGGTTGTTAAACCGCAACTCATGGATCTGAGGAAAGGTTGATTGGAGAGTCAGAGACCATCCCATGATCAGTAGTGTCCTCCAACACTTAGTATGTAAAACCTTTAATCTCTTTTGGAATACATGAGCTTTGAATGTTCAAAGTAATCGAATAGTTGAGTAGATGTAAAGAGGAGCTTTCCTTTAATGTCTTTAATCTTTACCAGGGGTAAAGATATTCACTAGACGTCCTAAGTACTTGACAGCCATAACAAAGTCTTCTTCATCAGGAGAAGAGGAAATAGCCACACTACTTACCAATTCAATTTGGGAACAATTTACATGTGTCCGAGGATGTAGAGGGATAATCTTGGGGCTCGATTTGGAGCTCGAAAGATTACAGTAGTCGCTGATAAATATGGAATGTTGGGAAGTGAGGAAAACTCCCCATCCGTGGGAACTTCCGACTTGTCTCGACTGAACCATCTCACTGGGAAATGGCTTATTACGGACGCTTAAGGTCTCTTCCTTGGCGGGATCAAAGATGTGGAGCTCTGTCATTGCACCGGCCTTTGGAAAATCCTCAGGACAACGTCTTCTAGTCAAATATGATCTGTTCAAATATTAGAAAACGTTGGCCTAAGGGTGACTCCACAAAGTGTACCGTCTTGGTACATGAGTCCAAGAGTTCCCACTCAGACTGGGTCAACTTAGGAAGATTGCAAAACCGCAACTCATGAAACTTGGAGCCGATCTGAATCTGAATGTCCTCAGGTGAACAAGTCATTGCAGCATTAGTGATGACGTCCACTTTGGGAACTGTGATAGGATATCACCTAAACCATATCTCAATTCTATCTTTATTATGTGTTACCTAAACCGGCACATATGTGTGTGTAAACCGGTATTTGCTGATTTTAGAAACACTATGTAAAGGGAAGCGCCGCATATGACGGAAGCTAACCTAATTTATCAAGAACTCAACTTTTCTCTCTTTACTCGAAACTCTGTCATCTTCATCATTTCCCCATCAATTTCAGTACTTCAGAACGATCCTTCTAGTTCAGTGGTTGTTCTCTAGGCTGTCTTTGCTCATTCTTCGAACTCGCAGAGAGTTTATAGTTTGAGATTGTTACTATCTCGTTTTCACTGTCTCAATGGTATCAGAGCCATATGTTCTGTGACCACAATACATGGACGAAATGGAGCAGCAAATCATGCTTGAGATGAGCGAAAAACTTGAGGAGCAGAAACAAAGCACCGCAGCTCTAAAGTCTCAGATCGAGCAGCTGGTCCAGTCACAGGCGAAGCTCATCCAATCACAGGCAAAACTGATTCAGTCACAGAAAAATTTGGAGACGATGACGCCCATGTTCCTTTCCCAGACTTCGATCCCACCACGACCTCCATCTCAGCCACCTGATCCTCCCGATTTAACACATCAAACCTGAAATTCGACGGTACCTTATCTGAATTGATGAGTTTGAAGCAGTGTGGTGATTCTGTTGAAACGTATTTGGAGAAATTTGATTGTGCTTTATCCCGGTTATCATTATCAATGCCTCACGCAGTCAATATATTCTTGTCTAATATGAACCCTCATCTAGCTTCACATGTTAAGCAATTTGACGTCACTACAGTGGCATATGCTCCTTGGTTAGCCAAACTCTTTGAATCATCCCTCTTACACACACCTGCTATACAACCTCGAGCTCCCTTCAATCCTTATCAAAACCAAAATAACCAATCCCATTACAATAGCCAAAACACTACATCCTTATTAACTATTCTTGAAACCACCAAAACTCTACCATGTAAACCAAACTTTCCCACTGAAACCAACATGGAGAAGTCTCCCATGAAACTTTCGTGTGAGGAAATACAGGAAAACGGAATGAGAGGATTGTGTATGTCTTCTGATGGATCTTATCATTTGGAGTCTAAGAAGTCTCAGATTTTTGTAATGGAATGTGAAGATGCTACAATGACTGGTGGTGAAACAAATGTTGAAACAAAGTCACTCTTGGAGAAGGAAACAATTCCTTCAAGTGTGTTATGTGATCAAGTCCCTGCGACACAATCTCAAGACAACAATGTAATTCAACAAGAAGAGTTGGTTCATGACACGGAAACAATTATGGAGATGGGTCCGATTCAAGAACCTGAACCACTTGAGCTTGCAGATTCAATCTTCGAGGTTAATTTTGTTCATTCGCAAGAATTTCCTTCACAGTGTCAGGTACCAATCCCTTCCTTGGAACCTAGCCGCATATGTCAAAAGGAATCATTGGCTGTTATTAATGACTTGTCATGTGATATTGGATGTGTCATTGGTAAGACTAATGGGTGTATTTGTGATTCTGAGATTGGTCGAGATAATTCTCTTGATAAAGAAGAATTTGTGGGTTTGACTGAATCTTGTGAACTGCGACTGTCAAGGGAGTTTTTGTTGATGAATTTTGGGATATTCATGAACCCACAACTTCCCCATAACAAAAGAATTACTCAAGCCTTGCTAGTGGGATTAGTTGGTACTGAAGAGAAACTATCTGATATATTATCTTTAGCTAACTATGTTTGGAAACCTGGTGGAATGTCGATTGAACTGGATAAGTGGAAATGGTCAGATAAGTGTTATGAACTTAGCAGAGTGGTGAAGTTGATGCAAGGGCTCTCTAGTACGTGGTGGAGCTATGGTAAAGTGGCTGAGTTAACTCAAGAGCTGCAGCAACCAAAGACATATCTAAAAGAGATCAAGTTAAAAGAGTTTGATAGGTTAGTAGCGTATACTAGTGTTGGTACAGAAACGTGGCTAGTAAAATGCTCTTGTGAGTATAAGATTCAGAAGCTGATGCTATGTTATCATAGTTTAAAGGTGTAAGAGAAGCAACTTTTTTTAGAGAACAATGTGGAATTTCTAGAGGTGAGCATTATTAGTATGCGTAAAGGGCTGGTTTGTGATAAAGAAAAGAAGAGGCTAAGGAACGTTAAAGCTGCTGGGTGTCTTTGTGACCTTGACCAAGTTAACTCTCTTGATGAAGAGGAGTTTATGGGTTTTACTGAATTTAGCAAACTGCAACTAGCAATGGAGTTTTTGTTGTTAAATTATGGGGTATTCATGAACCCAAGACTGCTTCATGAGAAGATAAATTCAGTATTTGTTGCCCTTAGAGTTGCTTCAGCCTTGCTGGTTGTTTTTGAGCATAACAAAGCCATAAGAACACGTTACGAGAAAGCTGAAAAAGTCGACAAGCACAAAATCAACTTCACAGTAGCAGTGATTGACGAGCATGAAGACATAGAGACAACTTGTGTTTTCTTAAAAATGAGTTTAAATGGAAGCACACACACATTGTCTCACCTGGTCAAGGACAATGACGATGGAAGAAGGATCACATGGTTCAAGCTAACATTAAATTATGTTTCTCAGCAAACTACTGGTTCAACCCCTCAGTCTAATGAGGTACAAAGAGAGACAAATTGGAATGATGTTACACAAATAGAAGTTGTTTGGGGTGCAAAACATACAAGCCTTGGTTATGTTGAGAATTCTCTTGCTGAATTTTGTTCTTAAGAAGTGTACCACTCTCCAAGGCCACCAGAACTGTCACGCTACAAAGAGGATGAAGAATCTACGACTATTGGATCAGTCTCCGCTATCGTTGGAGAAAATGAAGCCAAGGTGCAAAAGTTCTCATCCTTGAGGACAAGAATGTTTTCAAGCAGGGGGTATTGTGATAGGATATCACCTAAACCATATCTCAATTCTATCTTTATTATGTGCTACCTAAACCGGCACATGTGTGTGTGTAAACCGGTATTTGCTGATTTTAGAAATACTATGTAAAGGGAAGCGCCGCATATGACGGAAGCTAACCTAATTTATCAAGAACTCAACTTTTCTCTCTTTACTCGAAACTCTGTCATCTTCATCATTTCCCCATCAATTTCAGTACTTCGGAACGATCCTTCTAGTTCAGTGGTTGTTCTCTAGGCTGTCTTTGCTCATTCTTCGAACTCGCAGAAAGTTTCTAGTTTGAGATTGTTACTATCTCGTTTTCACTGTCTCAAGAACCTTTAAGTTGAACCGCAGGGTACAAAGGAATGATTTTGGGGTTTGATTTGGATCCCAAAGGATTGTAGTAGTCAGTAACATAAACGGCTTTACGTTTACCAAATTCGACCGAGAAAACTCCCCAACCATGGGACATTCCGACCAGTTACCCTTTATGCAACTCTTGAGGAAATACTTTTTCTCGGCCAGTAACTTCATCTTCCTTGACGGCCGGATCAGAATAGTGGATGTCAGATATTGTGTTAACACCATTGGGAGAGATTCTATAGTTTAAGACACGATGCATCAAGTTATAAGGGTTGGTTGTGGTTTGCATGGACGAGAACATCCGAAGGGTGTGGGATCTCCGAGAAGTGTAAGGGTATGAGATTAGACATGAGAAAGAAGTAAACAAAAGATTATACAAAAACTATAATAATCAGAGATTTACCCGAGCAAATTTGGGAAGGGAGGCTGAGAAGTAGAGAAACCAACTCAGAAAGAAACAAAAGGGTTTTGACTTAGTCAATGTCTCTTTACTCCGACCTTTAAGACCAAAGTGCTTCCCACAAGCATTTCAATTATGTATCTCTCTTTTCTCTTTCTTCTCTCTGTTTCCATTTTTTCTTGTTTCCGTATTTAGTAGTAAAGTCGAGTTATGTAATAGTAATGTCTTGTGAACAAATTTGTACACAAGATTCTTTACAGTGCACCAAAGAATATTTTTTGTTTTCTTCACTCCTCAATTGTTATCATATTTCTCTTATCGAATATCCCACATTTATTATTTTGGGGAATCTCCAACGGGCCGTTCCACAGATCTGCGGTTGGATCCTTTAAGTTTTAAAGGTCTTTTGGATTACAATGGTTTTGGTTTTAAAAATAAATCAAAACAAAAATTAAAAAAAAGAAGATGGCAAAATGGAATTACTTTTCTTTTCTAAGATGATAGCATAATAGCAATTGATCCCAACCCTAGAGATACATCAATTATTACATATTTTGACTGCTATTATAAATTTACAACAATGCTAATTAACCATATGAATAGCAAATCATAATCGCTATTGTATATTTAACGATAGCATACCAAATAATGCTATATTTGTGAATAATCCTATAAGAGAAGCAAAAACTGCTATGTAAAGTGTCGGATCTATTATAGGCCCGGACGTAGGAATTTCAACAACGCTCTTGTATCGTATGATAGCGGTTTTACTGAGCTATTTCCTGTAGTGTAGGTTCCATTCTTCTTTTCATCCTTTATAATGTTAACACATTGAACACTACAACAATATTTATCTTCCAACTTATATATCATAGTATCTACGCAACGAATAGCACATTGATCGCATAATGGTCGAGAGTTGCCATTGTTGTTACGAGTAACTTCAACTTCACCCCGCAATGCTTTGATGTGGTGGTTGGGCTTCATGTAGGTCTTCGCTCCCAATAAGCACTTAATATGGAGAGTGACGCTGCAATAGTCACATGCATAAAACCACATACTTGCATCTAGTTTTGATTCACATATCTCGCACCAATTTTGGAGACCATTTGTCTTTTCTTTGCCGTAACAAAGACTCAGTGGATTCTTATGGTGCTTGTATTGTGCCACAGAAGGAATAGTAGCACAATAAAGACCCAAGAAAGACGTGCATTTAACACATTCTAAGGCATAATTTGCACATATTTCATTCTCACAACCCATGCATTTACCATTAGTCAGGTTGAAATAAAGGGGATGATCTTGTGGGTGGCAGCCATGGATGAAAGGATCAGGAAGGGAAGCACATTTGACGTCTAGTTGAAAATTACAATCCTCTTCGCCACATTTGTAAATGAAACCACAACTTTCTCGGCCACAACCAACGCATGTGAAGTAACCTTTGGGAAATATTTCAAACCAGAGGTCGGAACGCTTAGGAGGGAAAATGTTGAGGAGGGTAAGAGGATGTTTGTGTAGGGGGTGGTGTTTTTTGAGTGGTAGGGATGCGCAAATTTCATCGAGAACGAAATCGCATTGCATACAACTATAGAAACCATCATCAACTTTTAGTGGAAGGGTGCAAGCTTGACAGAACCTGATTTCATGATCGTTAGGTTTGTCGTTTCTGTGTAGCTTTAGCTGATGCTCATGACTGAAATGTTGTATTGTATTCTCATCTATCTGCACAAATGGCTCGATATCTTCCTCGGGTTCTTCAGGCACCTCTTCAAGTTCTTTTCCATCCCACACCTCTTCTCTAGTTGCACATTTTGAATGGACGGCATAATGGCATTCTTTAGTGCAAGAGTATTGCCCATAATTCACATCGACGGTATGGCGACAAACTCCACATAAGAACTCACCAGAAGGAAGGGAAGAAGAGTAAGAAAGACGATGACGGTGACGGGTGATTTTGATAACATGGGGCAAATAGATACATGTTTTATGGACCATATAGGTACAAGGGAAACAAGTGTAAACAAGATCTGTGGTGTCGTCAAGAGACTTCCCACAAGCATTGCAAGGCAAAGAAAGTAGTCCAGGAAAGAGGTTTAGGGTGTGGTCGTGTGTTTTCAGGTGTCTGATAGTGAGATCTGATGGGGCTTCCGTACATTTGGGGCATATACTATAATCGCATATGGAACAATGATAGCAATACTCACCAAGACGCTTCCCACAACATTTGCACTTTTTATAACTTTCTTCAGGTATGGAAACATGATCATCGGAGTGAGGTGTTTGGAAGGTGAAGGTGAGAGGGTGGGAGAGGTGAAAAGGGTGTCTAATCTCCGGCAAAAAGAAGTGACAATGCGAGTGGATTTCCACGCCGGTAACACGACAGAGGAAATAAGTAGGCTCGTTCTCCAAGGGACCCTTTCCGCACACAATGCAGAGAGAGAGTGGAGGATTGTCTTGTACCATAAAGGTAAAACACTCCCGCGGAAGGATGGGTTTAGAGCCAGGGTAATGATGCGAAGGTTCCATATGGGTTTCTTTAGAAGGAATGAAGAAGCAATGAGAGAGTGTTTAAGTAAAAAAAATGTTTCAACTCATGAATCTTTGTTAAGCTCGCAAGTTTATTGATTTGTAAGATCCGGCGAGAGTTGTCTATTTATATAACACTAGTTCATTTTTTAAGTCAACTACTGTAACGTTATTTCTAAATCCAGCTGTAGTTAAGACAAAACTAATATAACAGCTGTAGTTTAACAAAGATTAAAGATCAACAAGTTTCTTGCATTTTCTATCAATCAAAGAACGACACTTATTTCCCTATGTCTAGTTGTTATCAAATCCGATTTGGTACTCCAATAGCAAGCTATTCTTTAACAAAATTATAGGAATAAACAATTACATTTTCATACACGATTGATGGACTTATGTAAATTATTAATTTAAGATAAGTTTCATGATATTTTTTGGTTAAAACGCACATGGTTTAGTTATTGGTCAATGGTATCAGAACTTTTAACTGAAATAAATTATTGCTTAACTGAAATAACAGAAAAGGATCGAATCCATGCATACAAAAAAAATTACAGAATTATGCGAGATTTGAATCTAATTAAGACGAAACCGTTATTTTGTGGTTTTTTTAAGATGAATTAACGAGTCTGTAAACAACTAAAAAATATTAGACACTAAATTTTTTAATAAATTCATGAAATCAAGAGTGGTAAAGAATATAGGTATTAGGACATAATATCCCACACCGGAAATTGAAAAGTAATATATAAGGGATATATGCCACTCCACTCATTGCCAATTGATTTTGAGTTGGAAATCCATAGAACTTAACAATAGGGAATCATGCCAACACCCTTCTAAAACTCGAAAAAAGACAATCAAGTTAACTTTACGTCCAATAATTAATTTTCATGTCTAAAAGTCTAAAAGCTTTAGATTATTAACCTAATTAAGATATCAATCAAGATTCATAAAAACCAACAAGTTGCATGTATCCCCTATATATTAATAGAGAAGCATTCTCAAGGAAATG
>OVAQ01000290.1:0-38271 GCA_900406345.1 Erysimum cheiri | reverse complement strand
TCTACACAACAATTAAAGTCATTAAAACTCTATTTAAATCATAAACCAATAACACCCCCTAAGTTTTGTTTTCTTGACATTTACTATTACGCAAAATTTCACCCAAATTTAAAATAAATCGAATCCAAAATCACAAAAAAGAATCCGAAACGATATTGAATTAATATCCTCATAAACCAGAGAGCTATGGTTAACTTGGTCAAAGTTATGAATACACTAATTTAGTTTGTGTAGCTCGTCATTAAACTGAATATAGTTGGTGTAGTTGTAAATTTCTTCCCTATTTGTTTATTAAGTTTTGTTTCAAGTTGTATTTCGATCGTATTTTGGAATTAGTCGTCAAGTATTTGTCAAAAGAAAAAAAAAAAAAAAAACACAAAGATTATGAGCGAAATGGTAATAGAGAAAATACCATGAGGTAAGCCATGTGTAGTCTATTTGGCTTGGTATTTAAATTCATTCACCTTTCAAAGTAGAAAAGCAAAAGCCAAGATGGTTTATTAAGCAAAGCTGTCTTCTTCAGTAGAGACTGTTCTATAAGTTTAAACTGAGAATAAGCTTTTACCCAGCGCGAGCGAAACGAGCTTGAATCCTCCTCTGGATTGTTCCACGACAAGACGGACAATCCATCATTCCTTCTTTCTCATGAAGCTGATTGCATTTAAAGCAAAGAACTTGGTGAGCACAAGGCAAGAAAATCACACTCATCTCTTCAGACAAACACATCACACATTCTCTTTCTCTTTTGACTTTCGTCATCCCAAGATTCTCTCTTTTCGTTGCCTTTGATTCATTGCCACCTTTCTTCAATGCAACTATTCTTGAGTAGTCTGATTTAAGTTTCAGCTCTGAGATCTCTCTCTCAAGTCTCTTGATGTTTTCTATGTAATATTTCATGTCAGTTTCTGCTTTCGCTTTGATCCGCTGTTCTTCCACTTTCCCAAGTGCTTCAAGTTCCTTTGTTTTTCTCTTTATCAGTGAAGCATGAGTACTAAGTTTCCCTATCGCTGTCTTTTCTTGTTTCAAAGTAGCCTGCAGTGGAATTTTCGTTAGTTATTTTCATCAAGTGCTGCAACTAATAACAAACACTTTCTCAAACTTACAACATCGACCAAAGCTATAGATAAAAACCATCAATTGCAATCAATAAAAACTTGATATCGATACATCATTTATTTCATTACTAATAAAAGAAAGATGCAGTAGAATAAGCATACAGACTTAAAAACACTTGATGCAAGTATTTTCTCTTCCTTCAATCTCTCTTGCATTCCTTAGATAGCAATGTAAGAGGCAATATATATGTAGCCAAAAGAATGAAATCGTTACCAGAATACGAATTTGAAAGAAGGGATGTTAGCAGATGAGAAATATAGTGAAATTCTAACAGCTAACGATACACATCTACAAAAGCAGCTAACCTCGATTTGATTCTGGCGATTTTTTGCTTTGGTAACTTCTTTCTGTAGCTCAATCACCTTGTCCCTTTGACCCTTGAGCTCTTCCTGCAACAGAACTTTTTGCCCTTCCCACGAGTGAGTATCCTTCAATGATCTTTGCCCTCTCTCTTTTGCTTCTCTACAACTCTCAGCAGACTCAACGGCTTTTATCTTAGCAGCTTCCATCTCTTTCTTCAGTAAAGATTGTTCCAGCTCGAGCCTGCGAGCAGTATTGTTAGCTTTTTCTATCTGGCTGGTAGCATTCTTTAACGCAAAATCCATCTCAGACAGTCTTTTCTTAGTGTTTTCTTCCAATAACTGCTTCTCTTTTTTATGCTGTTTTGCCTCTTCTCGCTCTTTCCTTAGTGCCTTCAGCTCTGGTTGGTCCTTAAGAAGTCTACCAGTTGCTTCTTTTACTTTCTGATTAGCCCAATCAGTCCAGACCTGCAGTTCATTCTGTAGATCATTCACTCGGGGAACTAGCTTTAGAATCAATTCATCTTTTTTATCCCGGGGAACATATATACCCAGAGATGCATCATACGGGATCCCAGCGTAGTAATCTGGTGCTAGCTTTGCAGACACAGACGCCTTTTCTTCAGACTCAGCACCAGACTTCTTTTCTGAAACTGATGGTACCGAAGAACAAGACTTCTTTTCTGAAGCTGATGGTACCAGAGCTACAGACTCAGAACCAGACTTTTTTTTTGATGCTGATTTTACCGAAGTGGAAGAAGTAGCAGGTAAGGCAGTTATATAGCCTTTCGCATCTACCACTACCACAGGTGAATCTAACTTACTATTGCTCTTACGAATAAAACAGCTGTTATCCTCTAATGAAACCTTCACCCCAATCTCTGTTGTTATCTTTGATGAGGAATTTCTTGCCATCAATTCAGAAGATGATTTGACTCTTTTCTCAAGAAGGAAGCTGCCAACTGATGCAAACTTGGCCGCCTTATAGCCACTGCCTTTGCTGTAAGTCCTAATCTTCTCCACACATGATTTTTGCCGAAGCATGGCTATCTCTTTTTTAGTGCGGCCCTTTCGACAAGATACTAATTTTTCATCGGAGACTAGAGTAAAAGATGTACTTTTAATGCCTTCACAAGAAACAGTGCTACCTGAGGATACTTCTTTTCCTGATGTTGTTCCACTAGAATGAGTTTTTTTGGAGTTGGGTATATTTGGGAAGTTTCCAAATTTGAGTGGCTCACTCCGACTGCTTTGAGCATTGGATTGTGGAGGCTTTGGGTTATCTGGGTCACTAGAGTTTGGAGGATTACATTCAGCACCAAGAGATTCAGATGATTTACTCGAACTTACCAATCCATCACTTTCAACTTCAAAGGCTTGCAAGACATTCAAGTCGCACATCAAAAGCCTCCACATTGCTTCAACTGTTGACAGGGACGGCCTAACCTCCCTAACAAGACTAATCATTTCTACCAATGTATACGCGACAAGCTGTTGTAGATCCTCAAACACATAGTCTCTTGAACCAGTACCTTCGTCTCCATTCTTGAGAACATTCAAGGTGTTATTGACAATGTTTGACACAAGATCATTGCCTCCACAGTAGAGCCTACTGCCTGAAATAGCTTTCAGAACATCGTCATCAGTGTATCCACAATCAATAAGCTGCTTCATTGCATTAAGGAAGAGCGTGAGCAAATTTGATGACAACAATTCTTCAAGATGACAGGCAAACGGGTCATCCCATTCGACAGATTCAGACTCTTCAACTTGCAGCTGATTAGAAACTTCCCCAAGCGACCCATTTCCGCTCAAATGGTTCTGAGATTTCAAAGAAGGTAACTCATATGGAGGGAATTCAGTGAGAGAAACAGCATTTTGTTGAGAAGGATCAGCTAACTTTCTCTTGTTTTTCCTTCCTTTATCCTGAGGTGACGACACTGTAAAGGCATCTACTTTGTCACCACTGAGACCACAGCCATTCATTTCTTCTTGCTTTTGAACCATACTCCTCACCTTCTCATCCATAACACATAAATAGCGTAAAAAGATAGATGCGATATTGTTCATTTGCAAAACCTATTAAATAATAAAGATGCTAGACCAACATAAGAATCAACAAATTATTTGTATAACATACAAACAACAGATGATTTCATCTCCTAGTTGTAACTTTCAGAAACGTAATTCCATTTCCCAACTAATGAAATCCCAGAAACACACAAAAACAAAAACAAAAAAAAAAACAAATTTCTTCTAGTAAACGTATAGAGATTCCTCAAACCTAAAGCGTACTACATTCTGATTGAGTGCTTAATCGTAATGCAATCTGTACCCGTCACTGAATAAAATAAAAAAATCAATACAATCCCATGAGATCATTCAACCAAATACAATCACGAGCATACTAAAAGGGGTTTAAAAAGGCCGTAAACTGACCTACAACGAAGACGATGGCGGATTAAGGAGAACGGCGCCGGAAGAGAAACCGCGGGAAAGAAGATCGGTAGCGAGAAAGAGAGAGAGATCGAAGAAGAATATTGGTTTGAAGAGTGTGGAGAGAGCGAGAGACTGAAAGGAGAAGAAGAAGAGAGTCGAAGAAATTGGCCGTAACTCTTTAGAGAAGAAGAGGTTTGGTAATTCCTGTATTATTACTTGGATTCTCATGAGGGTACTTTGGTCATTTCACAAATATTCTTCTCCACAGCCAAAAAGGTGACCGAATCTTTTCTATTGTTTTGTTTCTGCATCAACATTACGAAACGGGAGTCTGATCCAGATAAAAACTGAATCTGATGAACAAAGAGCTTGTTTCCCCAAAAAAACACAACTCGATTTCATAAGCATCATCTTCCTGTGACATCTAGTTTTTATAAATAACAAACAGATCCATCATAAATTCGACATTTTTATAGAAGTTGTGTCAAAACAAGCCCACTAATACACGTTACAAGTCCTCTGTTGGATCGGCGACAAAATGGGGTCTTTCACTTTTTCATCTTTGCACGTCTTCTTTCAGCTTCATTTTCTGCGACCACAACGTGAAACTCTGATCCAAGCATGTCGTGTATGTCAATATTCTTTGAGTTACTGAGGTTAACAGTCTCCATGATTATTTCTAGACTCAAGGTAAACCCTAGATTAGTCAACACGCGTATCACATTCCCGATTCTGCATATGGTTTGTCGAGTCTCAAGCGGAGTATGGCTCTGCTCTTTTCCTGTGTCCTTTGTGGAGGATGAGATTATCTCATCATCTTTCTGATCATCCACCATCATAGGATCTCTCACTTCGACATGTTCTCCAACCCATATGAAACCATTGCATCCAATAATCAAATCAATCCCAAGACTTTCTATGTAGTGAAAGTGATGTTTGCTTCTTTTAACCAAGTAAGGATCCACCTTCAGAAGCTGACCCTTCTCAAGCTGTAGAGATCCATAAAATTAATCAATGTTTAGAGGAAGCAACTAAAAAAAAGGTTTAACAACCTTGAGCATGTGACCAGATCGGACCCAACCTTCCCATACTTCTGGCTTCTGGCTTGTAACTGCAAGCTACCATCATGTTGAAAGTTGCGTACTTCAGCCTAAGAGTTTGTACAGATGAAAGAGTTAACCTTTTTGTAAGGTTGGCTTATGTGTTCAAAGATGAAGCTATGTAAAGATGGAACTTACACAAACGACATCGTGCTCTACAAAGATATTCCGCATATTGAGTTCATCCACAGATGTTCTTCGCCTCTACCAACAACAAGAAACTTATATCATTGAAGCCAACATACAATATGAAAGCTAAACAAAGTAAGCTAGAAATCATTCAAATGCAAAAAATACCAAGAATCAAATTGTACCTGAATACCGTCAGGCATATTCATGGAAGAAAGCATCAGTACTCCATCCTGAGTAAAGTTGAGTTCCACTCTCCAACGTTTTTGAGCAACCTGAATATGAAGAGTGAGATTTATTCAGAGACTGTACAATGTGATTGCAACCCTTCTTGCTAATCTCTCAATCCAATTTCAAAACCCAAAACACCAATACAAAAAATCTACCTCAATGACACGGCCTACAACAATATCCCCAACCTCAGGCTTGTACCTAAACGTAGATCATCGAAACCATCAATTCTACTAAACCTCAAGAGTAGAGATTTAATTTCATTCACAATTCCTGGCGAAAAACAAACAAATTCGAAGAGCGCAATCAGAGAGGAAATCAAATGACCTGGCTCGCAACGTTCGCACATAGACAAGCTTGTCAACACGCTCCACTACACCACAGACCGTGGCGAGCAACTCACCATCGACTTCGGAAGTTCCGTGTCCCCTTAATTAAAAAAAAAACAAAGAAGTTCAATCCAAAACGGAGATGCTAAACTTTAGAGAGAAGGAGAATGAGATGAAATTTTACTTGAGGAAGGCATCATCATGGTTGACGGGAATCGTGTCGGTGACGATAACAGAAGCGTCAGAGTTTGCCGTCGACGACAGTGATTGAAGCCGCTCGATAGCTCTCTCAAACCTAACCTTCTGCGTTTGGCTCAATGGTAACTGTAGCTTTCTCATCACCATCAGAGACACACACACTCTCTCTCTCTCTGTATCTACCTTCTTAATCCAAGCAACACAACAATGGCGAACGCAAATCAGAATGTGAGAAAGAGAGAGGAAAAACCTTGGTCCCTTTGAATGAATTCTAGGGTTTTGGGTTATTTGTTGGACTAACTTGAGGCCCATTTAGACTTTTTACGGGGGTTCACTAAGATATCAATTGACGACAAAAAATGATCTCATATATAAATTTTTATCTTCATTAGGAAAGAAAGAAATAATGAATTGACGTTATTCCTGCCGAAGCTTCAACTTTTCATTTTGTCATCTTCCTATTTCTGAAGCCAATTCGCATCGTTCACTCTTCAAATTCATTCGTCCACTGATGATCAAATTGTTTGAAAACTCCAAATCCTAATAGCACCAATTGGTAAGATCTGAGCTTTCTGCTATGAATTTCTTCACGTCCGTCTTCTCGGACGACCTAGATCCTCCAGGAACTGAATCGGAATCCGATTCACCCAAAAACACCGAAGAGCATGAACATCCAGAGCAATCTAACCCTAACGACGACGGTGGATGGAGCTTCGGTGGTCTCATGAAAACCCTAGCCACCAGATCCGAATCCGTGATTGGAAACTACCGACGAGATCTCGAAGAATTTGGTACAGGTCTGAAGAAGGAGATCGAAGTGGCCCAAGGATCGCTTGGTACGGTGGGACATGCGATTGATGAACTTGGGAACACTGTGCTAAAAGGTACGGCTGAGATCATCGCTCAAGGTAAGGAAGCCATCTTAGCCGCTGGTAATGAATCTGATTCTTCTGATAACAATAGTAGTCAGAGTTTTGGTCGTCGTGATAGCTTCAGTTCCAAACCCTATAGTCGTTTCGATGCTCAAATCCGTGCTGTTCAAGGCGATCTCAACACTTACTGTGAAGAGCCTGAGGATTCAGATGATTTCAAAAAGTGGGAATCTGGGGTTTCTCTTGATGAAAAAGCTGAGGAGATGGAGAAATTGTTGGAGGATAATGGAGAGATGAAAGGAGTATATAAAAAGGTTGTTCCCAATATGGTTGATCATGAGACTTTCTGGTTTCGTTATTTCTACAAGCTTCACAAGCTCAAGCAAGCTGAGGATTTAAGGGCTAATCTTGTGAAACGAGCAATCTCTTTGGACGATGAGGAAGAATTGAGCTGGGATATTGATGATGAAGAGGAGAGCAGCGACAAAGTTGTTGAAGCTACCAAAGAAGTTTCAAGATTGAAAATTGAAGGGAATGATGGTACGGGTAGTGGAGATGTGAGTGAAACTGTGAAAGATGAAGTGACGACTGTAGATTCTGTGGCTAAAGTGAGCACACAAGATGAAGTGACAAGTGCAGGTTCAGCGACTGAAGTGAGCATTGTTGGTTTGAAGACAGATACTGATTCTGGGGAAAAGAAGGAGACTGATAATGAGGAAGCTCCAAAAGCAAAACCTGTGGTTGAAGCTGCTCCTCCAGCAACTGATGAGGCTCCAATCCAAGATTCGGTCAAACCCAAATCTGATGAGGCTGCTCCATCCCAAGACTCAACTAAACCAGATGTTACTGCTTCTTCATCAACTCAACAACCATCTGAAGAGGATTTGGGATGGGATGAGATCGAGGATATGAGTAGCATCGATGGTAAGGAAGTGAGTCGGTCTGGTGGTAGTCCAGACAGAGCTGAGCTGCGTAAACGTCTGAGTGCTGCAGAGGAAGATGAAGATTTAAGTTGGGACATTGAAGATGACGAAGAAGAATCATCATCATCCAAAGCTTAATGTTAGTTTTGAAAGTGGTGTGCTTTTTTCTCTCCTTTTACTTGTTTTTATAAGTTTCTGGCGATTTGCCTCCATTCTTCAGTTGTTTTTTCTCTTCAACATTTCTATATAAATTGGTTTTGAAAATATGGCTTTACATATATATATGATTTCATCACAAAGCTAGGTCGATACTTGATCTGCCATGACCGAGTATAATTAGTTGCTCTAAATGAATGTGGTTTGAGGAAAGTCTGAATATTCATCCTCCAATAAAAAATGCTCAATACATGGATAAATTCTCATCCAATCTCTAGGATTCTTTTTGAGAATTTCAATCAACTGACCCTGCGAATTTGAAGCTCTGGAGTCTGGACACTTATTGGTAAATGAAACGAAATTTGGAAGCTTTGTGAAAAAACCCAAAATTGCTATAATTGAGGCCCATTACTCGTATAATGGGCTTACGGGTCGAATAAAAAGGAATCCGGATGGATTCAACAGGAACCCTCGGGTGAGTGAGTAATTAACCCTCTCTTAAACCCCAATCACCATTTCAAGGGGAGAAGCAAAAGTTTCCATCTTTCTTCAGTGGCTCCGACCAATTCAACTCCAAATGGCTTCCGTGGCTCTTCGAAACCCTAGCTCGAAACGCCTTATTCCATTTTCTTCTCAGATCTATCTACGATGCGGAGGTTCTATCCCCTCGATCTCACATTCCGTCGGAGGAGATGATCGTTGTTCTCCAAGTTACGCGACCTCGTGGTGGAGATCGATGGCTACTTTCACCCGAACGTGAGTTGATCCTTTCGACACACTCCTCAAATCTCTCTCTATCTCTCTTCTTTTGTTTTTTTCATAATCTTAGTTTGATTGGAATTGGATTTGAGTTACCACTTCTCTGTTTTTCTCTTCATGATTGGTTCTAATTCTCTGCTTCTCTATAATTAGTAAGCAGTAAAAAAGTGATGAGGTAGAAAAAAATGGTTTCTTTACTAGTAACAAATTACGTTTAAATTTGGTTTTTTTCTTTTGGAGCAGAAAACCTCATGTAAATGTCGGAACAATCGGACACGTTGATCATGGGAAGACCACTTTGACTGCTGCAATTACAAAGGTGCTTATCATCAGTTTGTAACTACTTCAAAAACATGACGAACAGAAGAAATACGTCTACGATCAGTATATTCGATTTGTTTTTAGGTGTTGGCTGAAGAGGGTAATGCTAAGGCTGTTGCGTTTGATGAAATTGATAAAGCTCCTGAAGAGAAGAAGAGAGGAATTACAATTGCAACGGTCTGCATTTATCTTGTTCGCTTATGTATCCATTCTTGAGTAGAATCGAAGTTGTTTTTTTACTGGACAGTACTTGGTTCTGTAGGCTCATGTGGAGTACGAGACTGCTAAGCGTCATTATGCTCATGTGGATTGCCCGGGACATGCAGATTATGTTAAAGTAAGCCCTAGGGAAGAATCATTATCTTGTATTCATTAACTGATTAGCCGAGTAACGTGGATTATGTTTGAAATCATTTTATAAACACTTGAATCTCATAGCATCAGTTGCTGATTTTCAGAATATGATTACTGGAGCTGCACAAATGGATGGCGGAATTCTTGTGGTTTCAGCACCTGATGGACCAATGCCTCAAACTAAGGAGCATATTCTGCTTGCACGTCAGGTTCGTACTGTTACAGTCTGATTGAACTGTTGAAGCTACTCGAATCAGTTAAGATTTTTGGCTACAATCCAAGATTTTGATGTTCCATAGGTCGGCGTTCCATCACTCGTATGCTTCTTGAATAAAGTTGATGCTGTTGATGATCCAGAGTTGTTGGAGCTTGTAGAGATGGAACTACGTGGTTTGTATAAAATTCTTATGTCATAAAAATTACAAACTCAGAAATTTTCCTTACAAAGTACAAGCTCTCTTACATCAACCGTTTTGCTGGCAGAACTTCTCAGCTTCTACAAGTTTCCTGGGGATGATATTCCCATCATTCGAGGATCTGCTCTGTCTGCACTGCAGGGTACTAACGAAGAAATTGGACGGAAAGCCATATTAAAGCTAATGGAAGCTGTAGATGAATATATACCTGACCCTGTTCGCGTGCTTGATAAAGCTTTCCTGATGCCAGTTGAAGATGTTTTCTCGATTCAGGTACAGCAATCTCCATCCTTGTTTTTTTTTTTTTTTCATTCACACAAATGTTTCTTTTTTTGAAAAAGCATAACCAATTTCTTTCTCTTGAAAGGGACGTGGAACTGTTGCAACCGGCCGTATTGAACAGGGAACTATTAAAGTAGGTGAAGAAGTTGAGATATTGGGGTTAAGTACGGTGAGTTAGTACTGGATGCTATTACTGTTAAGCATTGTTCTTGTAAATTTTCTGAAGCCGAATTGCAAGATTTAATATCCAGGGACCTCCACTGAAATCCACGGTAACTGGCGTTGAAATGTTCAAGAAAATTTTGGATAATGGACAGGTAAAAACAATTTGGATAGATTTTTTTCAATATAATATATCTATGCATGTGATATTGATAAAATTTTCAAATATGTTAGGCTGGCGATAATGTAGGACTTTTGTTGCGTGGGTTAAAGAGAGAAGACATCCAACGTGGCATGGTAAGCTCAAGATCCTTGTGATGTAGAAGAGTGATAAGACCACTATCACATTTACTGAATTTAACTTTGTGTTTTTTAGGTAATTGCTAAGCCTGGTTCTTGCAAGACTGCCAAGAAGTTTGAAGCGGAGATTTACGTGCTCACAAAGGATGAAGGTGGACGTCATACCGCCTTTTTCTCAAACTACAGGCCTCAATTTTATCTGAGGACTGCCGATGTCACCGGAAAAGTAGAATTACCAGAAAATGTGAAGATGGTTATGCCCGGTGACAATGTCACCGCAGTTTTCGAGCTCATCCTCCCTATCCCACTTGAGACAGGTTAGATTTCTGGCTTTCGATAGCCCACCAATTTCGAGTTTCTTCAATCTCTCGAGTAACTCAAGTTGTTGTGTTTCTATATTATGATTTTTAACAGGTCAAAGATTTGCTCTAAGGGAAGGAGGTAGGACAGTTGGAGCCGGTGTGGTATCAAAAGTGATGAGCTAAATTGCTATAACAGATTCAAAGTCCTTCAAACAAAAATACACAGTATTCTCAGTTTGTTCTCTAGTATCTAAAGATATCTCTCATGAGTTTTCTACTACTTTGAGAGTTAGATTTAATAACAAGAGAGATTTGTGTTTAAAAGTAAAGCCTCTCCCAATGTGACATCTTCACTGTTCTTTTCGCTTTGTGAGTTCTTTGGTTTGTGGTGTTTTAAAACTCAAAAAATCCATTTATCAATAACCTCATATTCACAAACTAAAGCTTTAGCAAGCTATCACTGGAGTCAAAAACTTGTCTCCAAATCATCAGCATTCAAACATTCAACCAAACCTAAGTGCAACCATGATAATGACCATCGCAGCTCTGAAGTAAACTTCCTTGATTCTTCTTTCCACTTTATTTGTGACTTCTTCTTCCTTGATTGTTTTCCTATTGACACCGACAATGGCTTTCCTGAGTCGACTCACAGACCACGAGAGTAATATCAAACTCAAACTCAGTGCACTGTCGAAGACCTTGTTTGCGCAAAAGGGTACCCGCTTAGAAGCAACACTACAGACGAGAGAGAAGAGCACAGCGATACCAGTTCCAGCAATGCCAATTGAAAACTGAGTCAAAAGCTCTGAGAGTTCCCCACGTGATTTCTTTAGAGACAGCATTGTGGCTTGTCTATGTTGTTCATTGCCAATCATCAGAGAGATAAGGCTCTCGCATGCATGAAGACGGTTTCTTTTGTAGAGGTCTTTTTCCCTATCTCTTATCTTGGAATTTTGTTTCTCTGGTGAAGGCTTGCCCCTAGCTTTCTTCGGACTGTCTATTAGTACTTCACTGTCGGATCTGCTAAATGAGAGAGTCAAAATCTTAATGATGAGATTCGTTGTAATGAAGAGCTATGTTAAAATGAAGATCTAGACTCTAGTTAACTACCGCTGAAAGTGCGGGACAAGCCGTGAGAGCTTTCTCCATCTTGTTGAGTTCCTTAACTTATGAACCTCAGCTGCCAAGTCATTCAATGCAGCGCTGCTACTTGAGAACATAATGTTACCATCCACCAAAAGCGGCTTTGCGGATTCTTGATTCAAGTAAAGAATAGAGGAGGGAGCATTTGGTAACTGAGAAGTTGATCTTAAAGCCTGATCCAGACCCATCAATTCAGATAGCAAAGACAAATCAGAACCTCCTTCTTTGATTTCTTCTGATCTAGAAGAAAGGAACTCCAACACCTTCTCTTGTCTTGCATACTGCTCAGTGATCCCCAAGCTTAAACAGAGAGGGTCTGGTCCAGTCTCTGCTAATTAACAACACAATCAGTTCATGCTTATCGGAAAAAGTATTACAATTTGGTGAACTCTTGGCAAAGAAAAGTGGATGGTGACACTTACCATGAACATCCATCAACTTAGGCTTCATCATGGTTGAATCGGACACCACAAAGTGATTAGACTTGCTCAGAGAAGAAAAAGGTTTCCATGGCTCCAAGTGCTGTTGTGGTTTTCTATTCACCCGGCTCTTCTGAATCATTCATAGACATTACAGGCAAACAAGAGAAGAAGAAGAAGCATATAGAAAGAATCAGGAGAAGAATTCAACATGAAAATAATAACAAAAATAAGAAGAAAACACAGACCTTGATGATTTCGTTGCTTCCTCCTAGCTCTTGAGAAAGACTAAACGCTTGATAACTATGAGAAGCCATTAAGCAAAGCTTGATTATCCAACCTCACAAAAAGGCTTTTTTATTTTCTCTTCTTCGTCACAAAACAATGGAAACAATATATACAGTACAGAGAGCTTAGCAATCACCGATATATGCGTCAGGTCAGATATTATTATTAGATTTGTGTAAATCATTGTTTTTCTTCGGTTTTGGTTGGTTAGAGAAAAGGATACATGGGTTTTAAATTATTTTATATTTTCGAGGCCTATATGTTTTGAGTTCTCAAAATAATACCCAAACGTTTGAAACATTACAAATTAACCCAAAGAGCATTAGGGTACTCTCCTAGAGAGAAGTTGTAAAGTCTCAAATCCCGCTGAGTTTTCACCTTCTTTGTCGAGTTGCGAGCAGAGGAAGGAATCAGCAGAGAAGAAAATGGTAAATGTTGCGAGCTGTCTACTTTCTTCGTCTTTCACGAATTTGGGAGTTTGAGTTTTTTAGTTTGACCTAACAAAGGTTTCTTCTTTCTTCGTTATTGTTCGTGCGTGGGTGTGTTTTTCGTAAAGCCAATGGTTCTAGGGTTTCTTGGAGAATTCTGATTTTGGTTTTCGAGGATGATTTGGGGTTTTTCATGATGATATTTGTTTGTTGTTTTGGCGCAGTTGTTCTTTTCTTACTTCAAGGATTTGGTTGGACAAGAAGTGACGGTTGAGCTCAAGAACGATCTAGCCATAAGAGGAACTCTTCACTCAGTTGATCAGTATCTGAATATCAAGCTCGAGAACACTAGGGTTGTTGATCAGGACAAGTACCCTCACATGGTAAAATTGTCTTCTTCTTTATAACGATTTCTTTTAAGTTTGGGAATTTAGGATTTGTTGGAGCAGCTTTTTATCTTCGTTCTCTCTTCTTGAATGTGTTTTTAATGGTTTATCCAGTAGAAAAAGGTGTGATTTTGATTTCTACTGTTACATCATCTTGCGATTTAACCACTGAGCTTGGTCTCTTTCGCTATTTTCTTGCTACAGTTGTTTTGTTCCTTGCTGCAATATATCAGTTATGAAACTGATGGATTTGAAAGCTTCATTTTCATGCTTAGCTCTTGCAGATATGTTTAACCATCAGTCTTTCTTATTTTCCCCACTTGCATTTTCTATGGAGCGTTATCTTTGTCTGTTTATTATATCTCGTGCTTTTACTATGACTTGTGTTGACATGCTTTAAGGTGATAGTGATTCAACTTCCAAATGCAAAGTGATTAACTATTGTGGTGCCGATTGTTATATATTATTTAGATTACTGCTTGTATACTGCAATTGAGGTTTGTCAAGTTTACTCACAAGTACAATAGATTTTCAATTTGTTAGCAGAACCATATGATATCCAGTGCTTTTTACCTTTTATCTTCTCAAACTTCAAGAATCTTCTCAATTTCATCTTACAATCTTTTCCGCTGATTTCTTAGCTTACGGAAATATTTGTTGGATTGTGTAGCTTTCAGTGAGAAACTGTTTCATCAGAGGATCAGTGGTAAGGTACGTGCAGTTACCTCCTGATGGAGTCGATGTTGATTTACTTCACGACGCCGCTAGAAGAGAAGCTAGGGGTGGCTGATTCTGCCAAAGTATTGTATCACCAAACTTAAAAATACTTTTCATTTGGCGTACTGGCTTGATAACAAATCTTTCCCTAATGTAAAGCCTATGGTATGGCCACGAATCTTGTTCCATTATTATTACCAAAGGATAATCTGATTTTCCTCTTTTCATGAAAAGTTTCTAGAAATCTACAAAGAAACACCTAAACTCTTGTCATTACTTTAATTTCATCATTCTTAGATAAAGCAAACAGAGGAAAAACATAGAGACTCATTAAGAGGAACTTAGATAAAGCAATAAGAGTAATTGTCTGCATAGCTAGTGTAGCGTGTCATAGGATTACTGTTGAACGGTCTGGTTTGCCAATAGGGGAAAGGACCAGCTGCAGCCATAGGCGGATATGGTGAAATGTGGACACCATCAAACATTGTAGCTCGAGGCATGGATTGGTATGGTTGAATCGGACCAGCACCGCAACCATATGGTCCATACATTGGTGACATCGAAAATGGGGGATAACAGCCTCTTGGGGCTGCGGATATGGGCCACCGGTTTGAAGGATTGGGTTCACCATGGTACATCATCGACTTAGCAGTGTAAGAAGGCTGGTTAACACCATTTTTCTCGCTAAACAAGTTTTTACCACCACCCTTCTCTTTCTTTGTACTTGAATGTTGCCATGTGAGGATGCTCTTCTTCTTCTTCTTCTTATCCTTCTGATCTGAAGTTTCATGTGATCCTTTTTCCTCATTGGAATCTTTTCTCGGATTCTCATTCTCTAAAACTTCCTTTTTTTGTTTCACATCCTCTTCATCAGACTCATCTGTTAATCAGAAAGGCAGGAAGTTTCAGATTTGTGAAGATAAGTAAGAAATCTTTTGATAAGTAAAACAACTGACCTTCAGTTTTCTTTGAGTTCTTCTTGGTTGCTTTAGCCTGACACTTTAAGCAGCAACCGTTGTTCATTTTTCAGATGAGGTTTTGCTGCTTTCAAAGAAAAACAAAAGAGAATGAAACAGTACAGAAACTTGAAGAAGAACTTTGTGGATTTTACTTATAGAATTGGTCATGTGCTCAACATTATACCCTAAACATCCATATCCTATCCTATCTACGCAAAATGAATTAAAGATTATATCTTTATGATCTTAAATCCTGGGGGCATATTTTCTTTCCATATATATAATGATAAGAATAAAACGTACTTTTTCGAATCCATAAAAGGCATGTTTTATCACCTCGTATCAGGAGTTATATTGATCATTGATTTGAGGAGATCTAGTCCATGAGATATTAAGGCACAAGTGTTATTTTATATCAGATCCATTGAAAATTTTTATTGGAAATATGACAACACAATAACATATACAAAGATCACATAACTTGAATTCTAAGCAGTAGAATTGATGGTTTCAAAAAGGGTACAACTGTACGGCTTCATCTCATACACAACCAGTTGCTGCATCTGTTTTTCTGCTACAACTGTCTCTCCTGCAACAGAGAAAAACCCCGGGAAAGGAAGAGCTGTGTCGACCAATCGTCTCCATTTGCTTCCATCAGGAAGTGAAGGTAAGATTACACTCTTCGGATGATCACTTGCATTGAATCCGATGAACAGATCATTGCTCTTATTTGGCTCGGTTGGCTCAACCAATGACGCAGTTTCTTCTTCCTCTGCCTCGGCTTTGATCCCCAATGCCAGGAATTTGCAAGAAGGGTCTTCCCAATTCGGAGTTGTTTGGTCATTTGCACACCAAACAATGTTCTCAGGTTTCAAAAAGTTTCTCCTTTGAAACACATCGCTTCTTCTTGCTCTTACTGAAGTCATGAAGGAGATGAATTGCGTGATCTGTGTGCCGAAAGCTGAAGCTAGCATGTTCCAATCAAACGGTTTGCGTGATTCCAACAAAGGCGAACCCTTTCTCGAGATTCCACATTCATCTCCCATGTTCAGCACCGGAATTCCGAGTGAAATGTACTGTATAAACAAGAAATTGCGGATTTGTTTTAGTCTTCTTTGAAGAACAGCTGATTTATTTGTTGCTCCTTCTTCCCCACAATTCCAACTTAGCTCTGAAGCTAGCTCGGGGCCACTGAAACTGACTAAGTCAACGAGAGAGAGTCCTGAGTTTCTGGAAATGTAGTTGAAGGAGAAAGCCGGACCTCTTCCATTGGTGAATATGTCACCACTTCCACAAATTCTTGTAGCCAGATCGCTAAGAACGCCTCTTCCTCTCACAAAGTTCCTTACATTTTGACAATATCTTGTATTGACTTCCGCCCATCTCTTCCAATGTGGGAACCGTACTTCCTTTGGCATCATCATGTCATGTGGATCCCAGCAATCAGCAATTAGTTTTGTTCCCGCGAGAAGTGGATCAAAAGCTATTGCTTCAACCAAGGGCGGACGAGAAAGGTTTTCACCGTGAACGCCTCTCAAGAGTGAAGAAGCGTTTATGAAGCAAAATCCATCTACATGAAACTCGGTTACCCAATAACGCAAGCTCTCTAAAATCAACTGCTGAACAACAGGATAGTTACAGTTTAAGTAACTTTTAGAATCTAGATCATTGACCCTTCCTTTGTAATAATAAGAACTGTCATCAATTCCGCAAAGAGCTCCAGAATCAGCAGTATGTGTAAAAACTACTTCCAAAAGTACCTCTATTCCCTGACTGTGCAATTTCTTCACCATCTCTTTCATTGAGTTAACTGCGGATTCAAGGCCATTAGAAGGTCCGAACATGTCCATTGGTGAAAAGAAATGAAATGGAAAGTAAGGGCCTTTTTGCTCGGAGAATGAAAATATTGGCTCCAAGAGAACAGCATTGGTTCCAAGGGTTTTCAAATGGTTAACTTTCTGGGCTACACCAGAAAAGGTCCCTGCTATGTTACTAGCCAACTTGCTGGATTTGTGTTGTGTAAAACCCTTCACATTCAACCGGTAAACAATAAGTTTCTCCAGTGGTATGTTTGGAGACACATCTTCTCCCCAATCAAAAGAAGGGTTCTTGCATAGACATCCAAGAAACTGCTCGGAGACAGATTTGCCAATGACTGTGGCATACGGATCTAAAATAATCTGCTCAGCCTCAACATTGACTTCTTCTTCCAAGTGAGCCGTTTCCTTGCAACGGTACCCATATCTCACAAAATCCCATGCGTTCTCAATGGAAGCATGCCAAACATCACCTGTTCGGTTGACATATGGATCAAGATCAAGCTCTAAAGCAGGTTTATCGGTTGTGCTATCATCATACAAGCATAAAACCACGTTTGCTGAGTTTCTTGAAAAGAATGCGAAATTCCAAGAGTCATCATCCCGCCCAGAAGAAAGGCCTAACGGCAATGGACGACCAGCAGTAAAACCAACCGGGACACAGAAGTCAGTGTCCCTGTGTGTCAGCATTTCTTGACCATCCGGATCTTTTCCTGACACTAACTTTAGATGAAATGATAGGTAGAAAGGAGATTCTTTCCCATCAAATTCTAGCCCTAGCATTAACTCAGACAAGGAGCTTTTCACAAATGGAGTTTCTGTTGTGTGGGTTTGTGAGTCTTGGGAAGAGTTTTCGAAATCCAAAGGCAAGAAACACGAAGAATCAGACCTGTATACACCCCATACCATCACCAGCCTACTCTTCTCATCACCACTTAGTTCCAAAGATGAGACATAAACCATGATGCTGTACTTTTCTCTCTTCTTTTCAACTTTAACTTTAATAAGAGCACCAGATTTTGTCCTGAACAAATACGATGTTACCTTCTTCTGGTCATCGATCTGAGCGCTTCTAGTAGACACCTGGTCCCTCAGCTCGATGGAAGTCTTGGAAGCACAAATCTTGCTCAACTGATAACTCTGTAACGCGCCTGTCACTAAATTTCCCAAGACACATTTTCTTGTAACTACCAGTGTCTCGGATCCAGGTTTAGTCTTGTTCTTACCAGTAAAAAACCTAGCAGAAGGAAACTTCCATGTTCTGGTGATGCCATTATTGAGACAACAAGATCCTATCCCAACTGATAGTGACCAAGCAGCCATTATCTAAACAAAGCAGATAGCTTCTGTCTTCTCTTTAAACTTTAGCAATCCAGGCGATGAATATCCCTGAGAGCAAAATTAGAAGAAAAAAAAAGTCTCTTGAGGGTTTGTGCGTTAACGTTGGAGTTAAGAGCACATATCAAACACCAAAGCAAGTGATTTGAGATTCAACTAATTTTAGATAGACACGATTATCAACAGAAATAGATCAGGAAAAACTCTCTACTTTTAATTAAATGTAGTAGAATGAGCTCGAATTAGCTAAAGATCGACCATCAAATCAGGTAAATTGCCATCTCAAAGCTAAAATCAAACAAAACCCACTTAGCAAAGTTTACCATGGGCGTTTCAAATTCAAGCACATTAAGAAAGATGGAAGTAACAGAATCAACAAGAACAATGTGAATCAATCAGGATAGATCGGAGACACTAAGAGATAATGTGAAGAAAAGAAAAAAAAATAGGGAACATAAGAAAGCGTAAAGAAGAGACAAACGTGTCGAAAAGTCTGAGCTTACTGTGGCATAAGAAGCATCATCATCTTTTGCCCAAAAAAAAAAAAAAGAAGCATCATCACAGGCAATGAAGCAGAAAGCGAGCTTTGAAGAGGAGAATCTCACAATGATTGAAACAAAGATATCGGAGAATACCCATCTGATGGATTTTGAGTGTGTGTCCGTCAGTTTATGATTTGATATCTTTTGTTTTGGGGTTCAAAGGTTTTGTCTTGTTCCTTTTGCAAGTTTTTTATGGCTTAAGCTTAACTCAACGGACCGCCCAAGTTTGAGCCTTTTTGTTTTTGGAGTCTAGGGCGTGTAGGTCCCCCGTTGATTAAACGACGTGAACTGTGTGTCGTTTCGGTTTTATCGGGACAGGGACAAATAATAATGAACAACGAACGGTGTGTAGTTTTTCTTAATGGGCCTTATCTTCTTAATAATGAAAGATTAAATAGTAAATAGTGAATAGTGAAGGGACTGGACTTTACGAGCCCAGTTAGTGACCCATAACAACAGAATTAATATAGTATAGATTTTAAAATACTACTAGAAAAGTAAAATTCGGTTTTAAAAGGCTCTCTTTCGAGTTCAAGACAGAAAGTGATGAGCTGTTTCCCAACTTTGAGAGTGGATTTTTCCGTTTTAAGGTGTTTCTTTGGAATTAGAAAGGGCGCGTTTTTTCTATTTTTGTTTTTAGGGTTTTCCTTGAGAGCAAGAGCAACAACTTTGGCAAACGATTATCAGAGATTTTTGAAATTGAAGAAGAAGGGTTTAGAAACGCTTGGTACAGAACAATTCTGGAAGAAACTCCAACAATTACGAATTCAGGAAGCAAAAATCTTCGTGTTCGTGACATGACGTCGTCTCCTTTACCGGCCGAACAGAGGTTTATACGGCCGGAAAATCTATACAACGGCGTCGTCTTGGAGCAAGGATCTGTGGTCGATGCTCAGTACAAAGATAGATGGTTGAAAGGTGTGGTTTTAAAGAAAATGGAATACGAGAGCTATTTGGTTCAGTTGGATCTCCGACTAGACATTGTTCAATTCCAGAGAAAGCATTTGCGGCCTCATCTTCACTGGACCGGTTCCAAATGGATCCGACCACAAGCTAAGGAATTGAGCAAGTCCATGTTTAGCCACGGAACTATGGTTGAAGTAAGTTGTTCTGTCATAGATACTGTGGAGGTCTCGTGGGTTAGAGCAATGATAATCAAGGAGATTGAGGAGCGTGATGAGAAGAAATTCATTGTCAAGTTCTGCAATAATCACTTGAGATGCAGTGGTGGTGATGAGCCAAAACCAAACATGACCGTTGATTCACGTCGTGTTAGGCCTACACCGCCTCCTTGTTCGGTTCAAGAGTATGACTTGCTGGAATGTGTAGAGGTGTTTCATGGTTCGAGTTGGCGACAAGGGATAGTGAAGGGAGTTCTCTCTGAGAAACAGTACATGGTTAGTTTAGAGGCTACCAAGGAGGACTTGGTATTTAAACACTCGGATCTTAGGCCTTTCATGGTGTGGGAAGATGGGGTTTGGCACAACAGACCAAAGCGAACACCCGTAGAAGAAGCTGCTTCCAACGTTGTCAAAAGGAAGCCACTGCGCTCTTCTCCTGCTGCTAGGCCAGTGACTCCTAATAGTGAGGCAAATAGCGAGACACTCACTGTAGCTGCCACTGAAGAATTGGGAAAGAAGAGTGTTGGTGCTGTGGTGAATGACAATACCCCTCTGGTAATAACCCCAAAAGCGACATCCATAGCAAAAGAATCTGTTTCACCACAAACAGAGTCCAAAACTGAAGGAAAGAAATCCCCTGAGAAGAGACTTGAGCTGATGAGGAATCAGAATGACTTAGGAAATGATTCAACTCGACAGAAGTTGCCTGAGGAGGAGAATAACAAAGATGAGAGTAGAAAAAGGAAAAGAGAACAACAACACAACTCAGTCCTGACTGAAACTGATGGGACTTGTACTGGTTCAGAGGCTGAGATCTGTGATACAGGTAAAAATATCTACAACAATGATGATGTTGATGATCAGCCTCTCTCTACTGAGCTATCCTCTTATCAGAGTCCGAATGTGGTGAATAGTCTTGCTGCTGGTATTGAGGAAACTCAAGCAAAGGGTGCAGGAACGATTTCTCCTTTTGCAAAGAAGTTGCCGTTTTGGAAGACATATGAAACAAATGAGTTATACAAAACAGTACCACAAAGTCCTCATTTCAGCCCGTTGTTCAAGGCTAACGAAGAGATCCGCGAATGGTCAGCCGTTGGTATGATGGTGACTTTCTATGGGTTATTAGAGGAAGTCAAAGATCTGCAGCTCGATGATTCGTCAAGCAAACTAAGTAGCCTCAGTAGTTCTTTTGCCGAGCTCGAGAAGCACGGTTTCAACGTTGCAGATCCACAGTCACGGATCAGCAAAGTGTTGTCTCACCAAGCTTGGCGAGCAAAGAAAGCGGAGGAAAGACAATGTCTTGAGAAGAAGATTGAAGCTGAAGAGATCAAAAGGCAGAGGTTTAAAGAAGAAAGGGCTGAGTTAGAACGCAAAATTCTTGAGATGAAGGGGAAGGAAGAAGTGGCGGGCAAAAGGATTGTTGAAATGAAGTCATGTGCAGAAACCATTGATCAAGAGATAAGAGATGTGGAGCATGAGTTTCACACAACTGTCTCGGCTGCATGGTAATGAGATAAAGAAAACAAAACTATGAAAGACATCCAAGCTTGTCTTTATCCCCGTATGGTTATTGGCGATGTTGTTTTGTATAGCTAACTAGAGAACCATACAGGTTTCTGAATCATTTAGCGTCCCTTTACAATTTTTAGAAAGTTTTATTAACTTTTTCCTTATTTAAGAAAAAACATTGGCTATGTTAAACAACCACGATAAAAAAACTCATAATCTGATTCGAGTTTCAAAAGACCGAGAACATTCATATAGCTCATAAGTTCAATAACGATAGAACCACTAACAATACCCGATCCAAGTTTTGGTCTATAAAAGTAAGGAACATATCCATTTATTCTTCAATTATAGCATTTAAGAACCCTATATGTACAGTCACTTCATTCTTCAGCACCAACCACCTTAAAGTTCCATCTCCTTGTCAAAGATGTCCCAACCATCTTCAAGAAGCTCTCTACAATCATCTTTCTCTTTGTTCATGAAGGAAGCTGCTGCTTCTGGGATCTCGTTGTTGCTCGAGGTTTCAGGCACTCCATTTAATTGCTCAGAAGGATTCTCGAGTACCAAACTTCTCATTGATGATCCGCATGAACTACTGTGGCTCGAGGAGATTGATCTGGTTAATGACACTCGGTTGTCGAATTTCTCTTTCAACAGCTTCACATCTTGACAGATCACAGAAATTTCTCCCCTGCTCAAAGAACCAAGAGAGATTAAAAGATCGATTTGAAAGATCATATCATTACGAATATCCACAGGAGTGCTAAAACAATTCATGGTGTTCTAAATAAATAATGTGCGGTTGGTGGGTCAAGAATAGGACTTACTGTAAGGAATCAATGACCTGACCACGATCCATAAGAAACTCTCGAAGCTGCGGCCCGAGAAGAGAAAAAAAAATACTGAGATTGAGAAGAATTCTGACTTGAGAGGAAACTCATTCGCTAGTCTTTTACAACAGTAGTGATTTTACCTTGGAGTTTTCCTCTGCCTCCTGCAGTAGAAGCTTTGATTCTTGGACTACTTTCTCCATTTTGGCTTCTTGTTCAGCAAGTGCCTTAAGTGCAGAATCTTCTTTTTCTTTCTTTTCTTTCTCAGTAGTATTTTTCATCTCCAATGCTGCCGCTAGTCTTAATTCAAGACTTCCACGCATCTACAAAGAAAAACAAAGAAACACAATTAGATAAATGTCTGTACAGTGTGAAACACAGGCAGACAATTGGACATCTCAGTTCTGTCTTAACAGGAAGAAAAGAAAAAGACAAATCTTTATAATCAGCAGATGAAGCATGCCTCATCAAGAACAGCAAGAGATTTGTTTCGTTCTTCTGATAAGTTGAGCAACCGGTTTTCAAGCTCTTTTACTTCAGTGGCCAAAATTGACTTTTCTCCATATACTTCTCCAGCATGCTGCAACCTCGGTAGCAAATTAGTTCTCGTTACAAATTCAACGAATATTTAGCAATATGTATTGGCACATTATAGGTAACAACAATGTTACCATGCCATTTGCTTCCTTCGCATGTTCCAGCATCTTCTTGAGTTCCTCAACCTTTTGAGGAGTATCCAAACCTCCCCTAGCAGCGTCCTCCTGTGACTTCTCTGCATCCTTTTCTTGTATTTCAACTTCTCTCATCAAATTCGTAACCGATTCCATCACAGTAAGCAAGGTTTTCTACATCATTGCACAATACAAAAAAAAAAACCTTTTGAAGTATCAATCACAAACTTTCATTTCGAAGAACATAGTAATGGGTTCCTTCTAATATACCAAAATGCAGATAAGCATTACAAATTCAATGTATGTAAACAAGTAAAAATATTTTCACAGAATGTCAAGATATATATGTCATACCTTGCTACTTTTGGCATCTTCGATAATCTCTTCAAGGTGATCAATGCTGCATACATGGGTTGATGTGCTAAAAGCATCACCTATTTCAGTATCACCATTTTCACAGGCCAATGAATGATTTGAAGTTTCGTCCACAACATTTGTACTCCCAGAGCCAACTTCGAAACATGAACCCTGCTGTATAGCTGTCATATTATCTTCAGGAGTTAAATCGACCAGCTTTGATACAGCACTTTCTGCTTGATTCCATGTCATGTCAAAACCAATATCTTCCCAAAAATCGCTAGTCAATTTAACATTCTCTTGGGCAATGGCTGAGACCACTGAGGCAATGTCATCCTCTGGCACATCCAAGCCAAGTTTTGCATTGCTCGGAACATCAAAACACCTACCAAAGAAATCATAGTTTCCGTGCTCTTTTCCACAAGCCTTTTTCAAATTTTGAACTTCCCCACTTCCGAGGTCTTTATGGCAAACATCACGACCACCATTTGGTGGTAAATTTGTTAGCTCGTTCATATCTGAGACCAAATCAGTACTTGGAGTACTGGTATCATGGTCACGGGCAACAACCAAGGGGGTCGTTTCTATAGAAGAAGAAGCGCTGGACCTTGAACCAGAGGCTTCAAGAAAAGAGCGGCACCTAGAAACAACATCTTCCAAACCACGTTCTACTGCATTTTAAAACAGCATTTTTATCAAAATATGCCTTCTGAAAATAGAAGATAAGAAACCTCAAGCTGTGAATGTACAAGCCAGAGCAACAAACAGTTCAGGACATGATTATTTTCATGAGCTAAAGTTGTACCTTCATGCTCTGAAATACTTCCAGATGACTTGTTCGAAGATTGAGTAAGATTATGGGACAAATTTGAGGTCAACGAAGGAACAATCTCTGAAAGAACTACAGCAGCAGCTTCATCAGCATCCTTCGGGTGCTCTATTGCAACAGCCCTCAAAATTCGTGCATCAATCTGCAGTGGAACATTATATATATAATATGTGGTATTCATAAAACTATAAAAGACATGAGACTATATGAAAACACAAAAGAAAAGATGATAAAGCCAAAATCTAAAATGGTGTCTTGAAACTGTTTGATCAAACTAATATATCAGATGGCACACTAGCAATTGAATTATACATGTACGTGAGCATTCTGAATCACTGCTAAAGCTGTAGTAATGACATAAGAGCTCAGTTTTTACCTGAGGAAATATCTCTGTAAGAGACCGATAAACAGAACCGAAACCCATCAGTGAAAGTTAATAACCTCTGCAGAAAACAAGAAAAATGTTATCTAGGATCAGAATGGCGATAGTATCTATACTATACCTATGATGCAAAGAAAACAGAAATACAAGAACTTCTCTGAAAACTTTTAATCATATAACTAGTGAAGCCAACGAATGAGAAAAACATGACAAGTCCCTTGTGTGAAAACCCTAAAGTTCATGTGCGTGTAGTATTTCCAGCGTAGACTATATACACTAAACCCTAATTTTATTCAGCGATAAGCAAGTAGAAGAGAGAAAAATACAGTCATACAAGTGCAGAAGAAAAAGAAACAATTATCCAAAAGCTGCAAGTTCAGTATCACCCAAGCTTTCTAAAATTGGAGAACGGAGATTAAAAAACCTAAGCAACAAAAAACAAAAGGTGATAGATATACTCGCCAAAATTATCAGCGGATCATGAAAAGATCAAACTATACTTGTTAGAAGCGATCACAAAACATCAAAATTACACACAGGAAAATCAAACTTTGAAAAATTCAACGATTCAATTTCCTCGATTTTTTTAATTTCCAGAGACAAACGAAGTAAATAGAACAAACCTTTCCCAAATTTTCGTTTTTGGGAGCTGTGAGGAGGAAGAAGAACAATTATGAATTATGTGTAGATACTGCTCCGTAGGTTTTCTCTTTATGTTTAAGACTTGAGGACTAAGTCGGTGCTGTGGGCGGTAGCGTAATTTTGCAGCGTATCCGAGGGTATTTTCGTCAAGTAATTGACTTTGACTGACGTGGCTTTCTCGGCTAGGATATAAAGGTCCATCAAACAACCAATGGGCAATGGACATAATATTATTATTGCTTTATTGGATTTTGGCGAGCAAGGAAAGTACATTTTAGCCCAAAATAAAATAAAAAAGGAAAGTACATTAAATTTAAATTATGATTGGCTTGTTGTATTCTCATTTACTCTCCCGCAAAATATAATAATAATACAGTACTGAAATAAAATGTTCTTTTTCCCGATAATTTTCTGGATAAAACTAATGAAAGTTACACATGTGTGGGGGAATATATTTCTCAACAGATTTTATATATTTTCCGGAAGTTAATTCTCAAAAAATTTATAAAACACAAGACGCTTGTAAAATAGAATTTCGTCCAACCATTTTGTTTCACAACCTTTTGTCTGCTTCGGAATTTGGTTTAGATAATGAGATTCCCTAAAAGTTACTAAAAGTCAATATAGTGTACACGAGAATTCACAATCGACCTTTAATTCTATGTCAATGGTTGATCCATTTGGTTTCAGCCTTCTTCCCAATCGACGTCATCTTCTTCTTCTTCTTCTTCGCCACCCGAAGCTTCTGCTTCCACATTCAAGTCCACCTTGTAGTTTCCATTAGCTGCAAGTGCGTTACATGTTCAGTTACCAGATTAAGCATATCATTATCCTTACAATCATGTACCCATGACAGACCTGTAATCTAACTTATATAGTTACATATGAGTATGTCTTAACAAGTATCTTCTTGTCTAAGCTCTGTGATTTCCATATATACTCGAATAACTAAACAAGGTTCCTTCTAAGTTCTAACTGACTAATGCGTCCTTTTAATATGATCAACTAGTAAGTGAAATGGAAATGAAGTATGTAAACTCAAACTGACCTGCAACAGGACCCTCTTCTTCCCATTCAACATCTTCTTCTTCACGTTTAGACTTCATACCAACCTGACGATCTGAGGATGTAGTAGCCAATTGAATGTCAGGACCTAATTCGCCAGCGGATTCTTCTTGGTTCCGCTTTGCAGCAAGCTCTTGCTGCTTCAGCAGTTCAGCGTAGTAAGCTTTGAGATACTCATCCTGAAGCAAAATGAAAATACTGTATCAAAATTATGGTAACGCAATCCAGAAGATGCTACTGTGGGAGTCTAATATACACAAAGAATTTGTCCCCAAAAGCATGCCTTTAAATCCTTTTCATCGCCATTTCCCATGACTGATTTCTTGTCATCCGAAAGTTTTGATGCTCCTCCTGAGCCACCATCAACCTTTGCTTCCCGTCTCATCTCTCCTCTTTGTTCCTCGGTCAGATTCATTCCTTGCTTAATCATCCATGGAGGCAAGACTTTCAGACTGGAATCTCCACCTTTAGATTTGACATCTTCGTTTCCGTCCCCAAGATTAACCTCAACCTAACCATGTAAGATTTTACGAAATCAACTAACCACAATGAAAGAGGAAAGATGCACGGAAAATTTGCAGATGTATATGCGGAATTAAAAAAGCTTCAACATGAACTGACTGGAGCAAAAATGGAAATTTCGATACAATACCACTGCCTCATCTTCCATTATAACATTGAACTTCTATAAAGTGTAACTAATGATCACCTTTGTCTCTCCAAGAAATGGCATTGGTGTTGAACCATACCCACCCTGTGACCTCGACGGATCATTAGGGTTAAGATCACCATTTGCGCGAGCAGCCATAGCTGCACGAGCCTCCCATGCCAGAAAAGATCCAAATTCAGGAATTGGTAGGTCTTTTATTCTATTTAATTGATCTGTCAGAGGTTTCATTTGAGCCTGAAATTTTACACTCAAATTGTGTCAACGTACAAACTACATAACTAAAGCCAGAATACAAGAAAACACAATCAAACAAACTAATTGCTAAAAACAGCAAGGTATAAGCCGACATCACAAAGAGAGACAACTTTCCGAAACTGTCAAAAAACGAGTTACGCGTGGAAAGAAGATTGCAGTGGGAAACAATACTCAATTACTAATATATAATATAAGCCATGAGATTGTTGCCAAAGCAAAAATTAACATTTCCCTATCAAAAGTAACCATGAACATCATACCAACCACCAAGGAGACATTTAAATACAGCTACAGACTCTTATTTGCAATCTCAAGCATTGGTCATTTAAGATCTGATCTCCAGGAAAAAACTAAAAAAAAATTATCAAATTTTCTAGAATATTGAACTGAGCCGCTAAAACAGTATACACAGACCTCCAACTTCTGAAGCATATCTTTGAGTTTTTCCCGCCGCCGTCTCCTTGCATTATCATCTCCATCTACTACTTCTTCGGAAGTTAGCTTGTTACATTCCACAACAAGTTCACTATTGCAATTTTCACAATGAAAAGAATCGTCTAACATCGAAATTAATCTCAGAGCATCCAGCGCATTATATCTACATCAGAAATGAAAATCTATTCAGCTTAAGTGAACATGATACAACCCATAAATGTATTTATAAGAACATAAAGAGTAATAGACTTTACTTCCTTTGGCAATTAGGACACCCATACTCCTGAACAGTATTCTTATCTTCTAGCTCATCTTTGAGCTTTTTTTTCATCCGGTGCAGTTTAATACGAACAACATCAGATATCTGTAAAAGAAAAGAAGAAGTGCAAGTTTGACAAAGTATAGGGAAGTTTAATACACACATAAAGAAAAAAAATAAGGAGGCAAAACAGCAAACTGAATTAGAAAAAATTAGGGACATGAGTATACCTGTGCATAATCGAGACAGCAATACGAGTGGGTGTGGAGCTTAACTTTGTCCTCTGCTCGGCCATCAGTTGTAGCAGCCACTGCAGCACTATACATCTTTACACCTTTTGCAGTCTATTGAAAAGATTGAGAATCAATAAAGCAGCAAAGGAAAGAAGTGTTAAAGGAATAAAGACAAGCAAACATTCGAACAAGAAAATGTGGAAAACGTGGTGAAAAAATACAACCACAAGTTTCACTAGGGAAAAGAATGCATGAGTGGCAACCCTACAGGTATATAGAAGAACGCAAATCCTGGAAAAGAAGTACCCAACCTATCATTCTCTCGCACTCATGTTCTTCAATCATTGTTATACTCTACATACTTAATGACAATATGCTATTGATCATAAGACTAAAAGAGTCGTTGAGTAGAAAGCTTAGCAAGAGGCGTATTGCGAAATAACTTCTATATAGCAATCTGAAAGAACATAGTTTCTGCACAGACCTCTTTCCGGTGGTCCCGCATAATCAACTTTTGTTCTTCAAAGAGTCTTATTATTTTTCGAAGTTGCTTGGCGTGCAACTTCAACTCTTTTGCCAAGTCTTCTTCTCTAACCCATTGCCGCCTGGAAGACAAAGAACAAAAAAAATACCAGAAATGAAAGTGAAAACACAGCGGGTTTAAATAGCTGACCTACGCAATATTAACCTTAAACTGCCCACAATCAAGTTTAATATTCACCTAATAGACTCTTGGGGATAAAAATTGAAGAGATGCACACAAACCTCGTCAACGCGTCCAGCACCACAGCGGCAATCCCTCTGTTGTCACTTTTTGCAGATTTCTGCTGATTATCGCTTTTTGTAGTATAATCATCATAGAAAGCCCTCGCTAAAAGCCTCACCAGCCTAAAAATGAATGTAAATCAACATAAGAAATGCAAAAACAATTCATAAGGGCACTATTTAAACATATATATATCTATGAAGACTTGAGACAGAAAAGTATAGCTATGTCTGTAACTGAATAGAAACAAAAAGTTATGTGGTATATAGAGAGTTACTTGACGAATGGCTGGAGCACAACGGTTTTTTGCACCGGGCCTGATTTATCCATGGACTTAACAACCCAGATACTTACATTACCAGTCGAGGAACCAGTTTGAGGTTCGTGTTTGATACAAAAACTGCATTGATACAGAGCAAAGCAGAAGCAATCACCATATAAATAACAAACAGAGGTTGAAAAGAACTAGAAACAAAAGCAAGGCAGAAGCTGTGAAACTTAAACACACTGCAGAACAGAGAAAAGTGCAGGAGCTAGTTCTTGGAAATTGGTCACACAATACGTTTTTAATGACTCAAGGCCCACGAATAAGCTATACCCGCACTTAATATTGGAGAAGTTCCGATGTTAGTAGACCAAACAGATAAAAGAGAGATGAAAACTTCACAAGGACCACGAAAAATTAGGGTTTCTACGTCAGGGCAATCAACTCAATTCCAAGTAAACAATTGGAACCTAATTTCAACAGTTTCTACAAGATTGGAGATATTTAGGTTAATCAAATTTCTGTTCTTTGAAGATCACTGGTCGAAGAGGAAGATCGACGAAGCTTACCGGAAAGTTCGAGAGAGAGAGAGAAGAAAAATAACAAAAGGTCAAGTAGCGTTTAACTGTTCTGGACAAGATCGCACAGGTCTTAACAGACATTTTCCATGTATAGATTAGCCTGATTTTTTCCCAAAGAAAAGAATAACCTGATTTTCATTTTAATTCTTTGTACCGTCAAAAAAAAAACAAAAATTCTTTGTATTTCTATTTAACAAAATTTTAGCTTTTGATTGTTAACGAATTACACAGAATTTCGATTTTATCTAACCAGCTGACTTAATAACATAAATTTTCAATTACAAAATTTTAAATCATTGATTTGGACAAGATTTTGGTTGGATTTAAAAATGAACTCAAATGATAATCCGGTTAAGAAGGAGTAAAAATATTACCACAGATTGATTTGGCGTTTTAAACATGTGTTAAAATCATGGGCTCGCAACGAGCCTCCTCCCTTCTTCAGAAGAAGTTCTTCTGCATGCTTATAATAGAGTAATAGACCAATATGCATTGCTTTGGGCTCGACTATGGGAGGCCTCTTAATGAATTGATACCTCATACATTACAACCTTTCTCTCGTTAGTACATATCTCTCGTTTGGGGCATTAAGGAGATGAAAATACATCAGCTTCATACCGTTCAAGCTGATTGAACCGGCCTATACCATTTTATTAGTTTAGAAAGAAACAAAACTCTTTTCCTTTTCTTATTTTGTTCATTATTTCAACTTTTTATAGACACTTCATACAACAAAGAGAAAGTGACACGTAAACCTTAAATTAACACAAGCTAAAAACTATATCTGATTCTGCTAAAAGAGGCTCTGTGATTGTTGATTTGTTGTTGTGTAATTCTTCGTACCTCGTGCTTCTTTCCCAACGAGCTTCTTCACGGTTTGTCCTACCTTGCTTTGAATCTCCTGTACCACACAAGAGTCATTAGTCCCCCACTACATCACCCATTTTGGGCAAATTTCCAACTTTTGATTCAATAATATACCGAAGATTTGATCAGCCAATGTGGCTTGCTTACCGCTGGTGAAGCACGTGTTATGGATGATACAGCAGCTGCTGCAGCCGCCGCCACACGTACCCTTAGATAATGGCAAAATATTATGCAGTTTTACTTTCTTTTGCTAAGCATTAGAGAAGTGACTCAGAAGTAATAAGTACCACTACAATACCTTTTATGTACATCAATGTAAACGTCAGTTTCATCCACGATCTCTGCCTGCATTTTCAGTAAATCACCAAAAAAGAAAGCTTCTTTAAGTGAGATGAATACCCAAAATATGCATAAACGAAAGATTTTTGAAGTCCCGGTGATGATTACGACGCGCTGAGGATCAAATCAACAAAGGAAAAACGAAAAGCATAAGATCATACTTGTAGAAGTTCTTCAAAAACATCCTCTAACGTGATGATGCCGATCACTTCTGCATCCTCGTTATCTTCCAACAAACGTGGTAAGTCTCTTGTCACAATGCCGTTCTGTTGGAAATTTCTTCCCCTGTTTTTCACATGCTTTGGTACTTTGTCAATATCAACAAGAACATCATGGGATTCATGCGTCAACAACGGAGCCGTTAAATTACTACTCTGGTAAAACTCCATATTTTCTTTGGGTGTTTCGCCACTACTCAGTAACTGCATTTGATTCTTTTTATCTTTTTCTTTAACTTTGACAACTGCAGCCATGTGACTGCTTCCCTTTTGAAACTCATTGAGGATATCGTACAATGGCATGTCTGATGGAACCCTGGAAAGGCAATGTATAGGAAGTTATACCTATTTTCATGTAGAAACATATCATGAATAGGCCAAGCTCAAGGAAGCAAGATATACCTTGGGATCTTCCTGATGGAAACAGAACTTACAGGTGCCTCTGTCTCAGCTCGTACAGTTAGAAGACTCTTAACCTAGATAACAGCAGCAGATACAGATATAGTAATCTAATAGGATTTAGTGAATTGACGCAATGCAAAAGTTTGACAGGAGTACCAATAGGAGCCCAATGATATTTTTCGGATTCCCAAAGTAGACAGGGATTCGGCTATGACCTCGAGAAAGTATTTTTCCAATTGTTTCCCTGCATTTAGAAGGTGCAAATTCATGATTTTAAACCATGCGCTATAACTAAGCAGATAGACCAAGGAAAAGAGCTTACTCTCTACTCTGTACATCAATTTACAATATAACTTATAAACTAATCAGCCCAATGGAGTTTCTCAGAGTCGTTTTTCCTTTACAAGAGTTGACAGATAGAGAAACCAAATCGTCAAAAAAAAGGCCAACTGTAACCTTAACTCACCAGTCTAACTTTGTATTTACATCCAGCGAAAATGTTGATTCAATTGGCGTCATAGCCTCCTCAGCAGTCTGAACTTCCAGTAAATGAAAGCATATGAATTAGATCACTGGAAGTAATCTTGAAGCAGTTCTTGATTGGAAGGCGAAAGAATCGAAGTATATGCATCAGTTCAACAAAGTAAGGTCATCCTTTACACACAACCTCATTGCAACAAATTTTCATGGAGATGAAGAATCTAAATCCGGATCAATGGGGCATAATAACTAAATCATTTTATTCACAACATAATTGGTTCATCAGTGTGAACAGTATACAAGAATCAGGAAGAGCTGAAATGACCTCCCAAGGTTTCAGATATGCACGGCCAGTTCAAATACATACCTTCTGGCTCAAATCCAGGGCTCCGCTTATAATCATTGTTTCCTCGTGTGTCAGTTCACCCCCCTTACCAGCCTATGTTAGAGAGAAATAGCATGTTAACGGAAGCTGGAAACAAAAATACATTTGATAATCAAGTACATAACTTAATTATTTACTTCATAAGTCAAACAAAGGTTAAAGCATAATATATGTCCTTTTTTCTATCCTGGATTCATCTGGTTAGATCATAAAGAGAAACTACCTCCTGACTGTGAATCGAGACAAGGGCTTTCAGCTGAGCTCGCCTAAATAGTGTGTCATTATGCCCAATCACGGCATCAAGAACCTGAGGCATGTAAAACGTTTATAACAGTAAATATCTACAGCTGCATAACACTCTGGCATGATAAATGTATCAACTTGTCTAGATGATATAGTCAATGCACTTAGCTGTAACAAGTAACACTTCTTAAAGAAATTGCTAGATTTTTCAACAAATCTACCATTGTTCCATGGTTGTAACATAACTTAGTGACTACTGCAGCAAGTAGTCAAACAAAACCGATCACAGTGTCTATTAAGGTTTATTGACATTTAGATATTTAACAAAGAGTATTCTACAACAACATCACCTTTCCAATAGGGTAAGCAATGGGATAGCAGAGTATCATCAAAATGCGAACCAGCCACAAGAAGTTTGCGCCAACCGCAAGTCCATATCTCGAGCATATAGCTTGCGGAATTATCTGGTTAGAATTGCAACAACATCATATCTAACAGATATAAATAGAAAGTACTGAATAAAAGACAATTGATAGCAAGAAGATATCTGTAAAGAAAGTTACCTCCCCAAAAGCAAGAACAAAAGTAACTGAGAGTAAAACAGCCACAAAAGGGTGGAATATCTTATCCAGGCATATAGGAAGAGCCTGAAACAAAAGCACCAAGCACAAAAATTCACTGATTCTGCATTGAGTATCTCCAGAATCTGAGGTGCACAAATCAAGTGTTTTACCTCCATGGCAGCTGCATTGCATAGAAGTAGAGTCACAAGAAGTTGATGCTGCTTCTTAACCACTGGTAAGATGGCAGCTGCAATATCAAGAAACATTCAAGTGACTTTCAGATTTACTTATCAAGAGTAAAAAAAAAAATAGAGACTCAAATCACTTTAGTTATAGCCATAATTACAGAATAACAAACTGAAAACCAAATAATTGAAAAAATCAATAGCCATTACGAATCGAGCAAGTCATGTATACAAATGCCCAAGTTAGCCGAGTGGGTAAAGTCCAAATCGTAATTACATCACTCACGATGCTAAGATAATCAGGGAAAGGTGTAAGGAGCGTAAGTATGTGCTAACGACGCATCAAATTTAACAAAAATATCAAGAACCAAGATATAACTCAAGTCGAATCCTAGTGTGATCATGAAAAAGAAGAGAGCCGTACCGGCCTGCTTTTTCTCGGCAGAGGAACCACTCTGTTGGAGAATCTCTAGCTCGACGAGACCAAGGGACATTAGACCGAGCGTGAGTCCCGACATTATTCCAGCGAAGAGTACGAGGAAACATGCTACAGCGACGACGACGAACCACCACGGCGAACCGAATCGGATGTCCTCGGCTTCAGAGACGAAACTGTTGAGCGAATAAGCGGCTCTTACCAGCGCCACCGTGCTCAGAACAACCATTGCCGCGCTTCGATTTGGTCGTTTGAAGAGAGACAAAAAGAGCGACGGAGCTAGAGAAAGAGAGAGGGAGAGAGAGAGAGTGTTGTGATGTGAAAGGTTTTTGTTTTAACTTTTATGAGTCGGACTGTCGGAGGAAGAAGAAGACGAACAAGAAATTCGCTTTCATACGGGGATACACGGACCACCTGACACGTCAGCATACAACATGCGTTTTTTTCCTTTCTTTTTCTTTTTTCCGTTCTCATTATGCGTTTTCTTTGTTGACTATTATCGGCTGTTTTTTTTTTTTTTTTTTAACAACGTGGTTATTATTAAATACTGAGCTACTATCATTTTATTTATCAGCCTTCACCGGTTTTAACGCCCTAGAAAGATACACCTTACCTCCCAGTCCCATCACATCACAATGTTATTTTCGGCCGTTAGGAAATTACAGTATGTAATTATTATTTTTGCAAAGCTAATGTTGTTGACAGATTATATAAAAAGTGCAAATGGTTGTCTTTCAAAATGATGGAATCTATTATATAATTGGAAGAATTTTAATGAATAAAATAGTTTTATTTTTCTTTTTATTCTTCCAACTAACGATAAATGAGATAAATATTACTATATTTTAACTTTTCATCTTAAATAGTAAGTATTTTTTGAGAGAAATCTATAGTTTAACCCAAAAAAATTCCTCTCAATTACCAACTATTTGCAGTCAAAATGTGTACATAAAAAAACTTCAAAACAGATGGTCTTGGGATAATATTATTATAGTTTCAAGATCCTAATTAATTGTCAGTACTAGAGCAAAGTCTAACGAGACCCCAAAGAATCAAATCTTGGAAAGCTACAACATTGTCCTGCCCAACGCAACTTGTAACATTCAAAATTTCTTATGGTCAACGTGAATGATAAATAATTAATGTAAATATGTAATCCTTAGTACCTAGTAGTATTTTTTTGTGTGTAAAAATCAGTATATTCAGTTTCCCTTAATTCATCGGAAATATCCCAGTAATATTTCATTTTGCTTTATTTGGGCTTTTGGGGTCAAACTATAAGCCCAATGTTTGGGCCACCAATGACAACAACAAAAAAAAAAAAGAGTTCGCGGAAAAATCATCTTTTTTGACAGTGAAACCGGAACGAGCGAGACGCAACAAGAATCTCAAGATCGAAGAACAGTGAAATCGAAGAATTGAAGCACAAGCTTCTCCATCTCTGCAATCTCTCTATCCATTTCTGCAATCTCTCTCTCTACATCGCATGTTTCGCTTTCCCATTTGGAGGATAGAGAGGTGACGCGTCTGAAGCATATCTCCGGAATCAGGGGGCAAAGAAAAAAGCGGCGAAAAGAGACGCGATTTCGTTTTGGGAGGGAAGATAAATCTGGCGAAAGTGGAGGGCCTAAGGGCGAGACCGTGGCTGAAGCCAGGAGCTTGTATAAATGGAGGTCAATATGACTTCGACGGTGCGGAGGATGACCATTCGAGGCCTTGGTGGCGCCGTCGCCTCAGATCCTTGTATATGGCGGCGATGTCTTTCACTCCTTCCACTTTCCGAATCGCAATCTCTCTGCTCCTTCTTGTTGCTATCGTCACCGCCTTCACTTTTCTCCCCGTTGAACAGGTGATTTCTCTCCCTCTCCTCGTTCGCATTTTGCGTCTATTGGTAGTTTTAGTGATAATGTAGCAACGATAGTGTCTCTACTTCTATGTTTAGAAATTGATAGAGCGGAATATTGCTGCAGCTCGCTAGATCACTATATCACTGTTTGGAAACTGTGATGCTCGGTCGCTAGATTGTTTACACTTGACTCTTCATGAAATGCCCTTTTGTATGAAGATCATTAGTTTGAAGTAATGGAGAGGTTTTGGTTTTCTTATGAAATTAATCGAAAACTTTGCTAGAATTGGTCGTAGACGAAACAATAATTGGTAACAAATATATGATTGAGAATCATACTTATGCTCCCTTTCTGCAGAAATTGAAGGACTTCTTGTTATGGATTAAGGAAGATCTTGGACCTTTTGGTCCACTTGCATTGTAAGTTTTTCATCCGTGCTACTTTCCTGGTTCTCTCTTTCTTAACTCTAGTTTCAACCACTTATTGGTTTATATTGCTGACATTGTTTTCTGGCTGCCTTAATTAATCTTGTGCCTTTTTATCTCATTAAAATTTGCAGGGCTTTGGCTTATATTCCTCTCACAATTGTGGCGGTTCCTGCTTCGGTACTCACGGTAGGTGTGGATTCATAACTATGTAGTGAAATCTTGGGGTGATTCTCTATGATATTTACACATAAGTTTTTCATTTCAAGATGGGATACTATAACTTTTTATCCATGTTCTTATAGTCGTAATTTTCTCTCTGCAGCTAGGTGGCGGTTACCTTTTTGGCCTGCCAGTAGGATTTGTAGCTGACTCGCTGGGAGCTACATTAGGTGCAACAGCAGCATTTCTGCTTGGTAGAACGGTATGTCTTTTCGATACGGTAGTATCTGTTTAAATATATTGGCTTACAATGGTGTTGCTTGCTATAACCACAGAAGTAACTGATTCCTGTTTTTTTTGCATCTTCACAACTAGGCATTTTAATTAAGTTTGGCATCTTGGCTATGTCATTGTCACTAATGATTTATCTTTTCTCTTTCTCGTATCGTGCAGATTGGTAGATCTTATGTCACCTCAAAAATAAAGCATTACCCGAAGTTTCAAGCTGTTTCCATTGCAATTCAAAAATCTGGCTTCAAGGCATGAAAATCTAGTAGCACCCTTTCAATTAATTGACAGTTCGTTTTTCTTCATAAAAGCTAGACCTGGGACCAACAGTATGGCAAAGTACCTCAATTTTCTGGCTATATATAATTGATTGAATACTAACTACGTGTTAATATTTTCTTCCTTTACAGATAGTCTTGCTGCTACGCGTTGTCCCCATACTGCCCTTTAATATGTTGAATTACCTACTATCTGTAACCCCTGTTCGCTTAGGGGAATACATGCTGGCCACTTGGTTAGGAATGATGGTACTGACATTTCTTTGAAACTCGCTTGTATTTTGGCCATTTATACTTTGATAGTGGTGGAAGAAGAGCTTAGTGCTTTGATCTTTGTACTTACACCCAAGAACTACTCTATTCTTGGGAGTAAGTACTAAGTAGTTGTGGTTTCATATAAACGGAGATGGACATGCGTTGTATGTACCCAATTCATGGAACGTCACCAAAGTGTAGAAACTGAGAAAACAATGGAAATTGTTTCAAGTTAGCATGCATGTGAAATTGCTGATTGCCAATATTATCTTTACCAGTAATGCTAATCTTCTGAAGAAATGTTTTGATGTAACAGCCCATTACATTTGCGCTAGTATATGTTGGAACTACTCTGAAAGATCTTTCTGATATTACACATGGATGGCATGAGGTGTCGGTATTTCGTTGGGTAAGTTTTCCCTTCCACTTGGCTACTAGATTGGTTATGACCGTAGATCAGGTTGATTGAAGATATTTTTGTTTTTCTGCTGTGATGCATAATTGTTTATCTCACTTATCATTTATGTTAAGAATCCTAGGTTTAGAAGTTTGTGGTGAAAGAACAACAACAACTTGTCCAATCTGAAGTTTAAGCTAGGTCTTATTTTATGAGGTTTATTGGAAATATCTTGGTGTCTATCCCGCAATATAATGTAGAGTTGCTAATTTTCCACAACATGACATACATTTCTGGGATCTGAAATATAGAGAATTTTGCTGAAGTATTCTGAGGAAACCAAGTCTGAAGCATCCTATGTGTAGGAAATAACATTGCAATAGTCTTGCATTTGCATTTATTATTAGCTGCGGTTTTATAGCTTTGGAGTATCTCTGTCCCCTTGCATTTTGTTAGTGTATTTAATCATTCTTTTGCATTGGCACTTGTGGATGCAGGTGATTATGATGGTTGGCGTTGCTCTAGCTGGTAAGTCTCTTGTGTAAATATTTTCAAAATTTAGATCTAGCTAGCTTCCGTTGGTGAGCAGTGGAATGACACATAGTATGGTGTGGGTGCAGTAATTGTGATAATATGCATAACAAGAGTGGCGAAATCATCCTTAGAGAAAGCATTGGCTGAGAATGGTAGTGATATAGATGGGAAGAAGAATGACGACGCTTCCATGCTCCCCATAGCAGAACCACCAGCGGATCTACAAGAGTCCCTCGTTATCAGAATCGACCCATCCAATACTTGAATGATATAGTAGACCAGAAGAAACCTCTTGAGTTTGTAAATTTCACCAAATTTTTTACCGAGGGAGAATATCCCTATTATATTAAAAGAGAAGTACGTTTAGCATAT
>OVAQ01000289.1:24923-38272 GCA_900406345.1 Erysimum cheiri | reverse complement strand
ATTAGGATGTTGATGTAGCTTAAGGAAAAAAGAGAAAAGCTTACTATAATATTAAATATAAGAAAAAAAATTTCATATTTCTTTTTAAAAAACTTGTTTACATATGTATAAATTTTAAAATTAAATAATAAAATGTATAAATAAATGTTTTGAATTAAAGAACTTAATGGTTAGGATGATGATTAGGATGATGAGGTAGCTTAAGGAGAAGAGAGAAAAATCTACTTTATATATATAGATAGATAACTGTACAACAATATGATCTTTTGCATATTATCTTGAATATTTTGTTTTCTGTGCTCACAAAATATCGTCCGTTGAAATAACAGCTGACGCAGAGCTCACAAATTATCGTCCGTTGAACAGCCGACGCAGTACATGCGTGTGAGGCACTAAGATGGATTATATGATTGAGGAGAGTGGTTCTCGTTTTTTTTTTTTTTGTGGTTCTCGTATTTATTTATTTATACGTGCATATAATTATATTTATTGTTATTGATTACCAATAAACTCTAACCCAAAACCTAAATATATCTCATTATTTTTAGAAATCCAAGTTTTTTTATGCCATTTCAAACATGTAAAATAGTCAACAAGAAATGTATTCGAATGCTATTTGATCTATGGCTTTTAAAAAAAAAACAAAAAAAGCTCGACTAATAGACCATCACAATAATATGATAAGGCAGTTAAGCTTATTTATAAATAATGTAATTTGAATTAAATCAATCAAACAATGATACAAGAGGATAAAAGTAACATTGACAACGCTTACAAAATGAAAAAAAAAAAAAGTATAATTGTTCTATATTACATTACATACATAAAAAATAAAAGATTAGGATTGGAAATCTCGTTATCGCAGAAGACACTCAGAGACCGGACCTGAACGGCACTTTCGTCGCCGGAAGCCATCTTCCTCCGTCGATGAACGGTTTCACCGTAAACCTATTCGCTTCTTTCGTACTAAGAAACCTCAATCCCTTCCACTTAACCCTATTCTTCGTCGACGCACCGGCGCCTGTATTCTTATACTCACCGTAAAATATAGTATCCGGCGCCGAATCTCCGGTCCACGGCAACCAACCTTTCCGGTCAACAAACCCGTGTAAAAACGATTCCATTATCACCGTCGTCGAGAAATTCTTCCATGGTCGACCTAAAAACGTCTTAACATCGGTTAGGTCACCGAGGGGAGAGATGTTGCAACGGTGAATCGAGATTCCTGTGTTCATGTTCGGATCGGTGCGTCCCTGAGCCGTGATTGTGTTTTGTTGTCCTTTCATTGGTCGGCGAGGGAGAATCCGGCAGTTTTGAAGAACTGAAGCTGAGTTACCGAAGATGAAATCGACTGTTCCAATGATGGTGCAGTCACGGTAGAATTGGCGTTGCGCGTGCACGTAAAGCGTGTCTTGGAATGCGTTCATTGTGCAACGGTAAAAGGCTGCGAGATCCGCGCTCACCATTAGAGCTACGGCTTGGTGTTTGGCTGGACCGGCTGTGTTGATGAAACCCATGTCTCTTGCCATAAACCCTTTTCCAAACACAGCTGCAGAAAACAGAGCAAGTCAATAACCCGATTTCTTGGGATACAATCAACGATTGTATATATATTTTGTTTTTTTTTTTTTTTTGGGCTAAATATATATTTTGCTAGTCAATGATATTACGAATAGAAATCTCGGTTTCATGAGCTAGTTTTTTATACTACGTGGCCACAAAAAAACTTATGAAAGTTAATCTCTCTCTGTATTCCTGTGGTTAATAATCAATTTCCGTACAAAAAACATTAAAACAGAGCATAAAGAGACCAAGTCATGACATGAACCACTTTCTTGGGTGATAAGGGATCATATTATGTTCTATTTTTGAGTCAATATTATTCAAATTACCTTACCGATCATAATTCTCAATATCCTATCTTTGGTTTATTTGTTATTGATGAAACACCAAGTAAGTCGTGTTATTTCCAAACCAAATAAGAAGGAAAAAAAAAAAGAGAGAGAGCTTTACCGAATGTGGCGGTCTTAAAAGTGGGAGTTCCATCGATGACATTGAGTCTACCAGAGACAATAGTCTTGCTCTCTCCATCTCCGACCACCACAACATTCCACATCTTCTTCTCCACCTTCACATTCTCGAAATAAACTCCTTTCTTCACATATATAATCGTCCTCTTATCACTCTTCTCAGGCACATCCTGTAAAGCCCTACTTATCGTTCTATACTTGCCCGAACCATCCTTCGCCACCACGATATTCGCTACTTTCCTCAAATCCGTGCTCTGCAACAATCTCCTTCCCGCGTGGAACTCCATCTCTACCTCAGCAGTAGTTAACAGACGCCTCCGGAGTTTGAACGAGTCAGCGATCTTTCCGAGCCAGGTGATGATTGCTAAGGCGTTACTCGTCATCTCAGTTGAGTTCTTGAGCTGACTTTCTCCGAACGGCTTCATATCTGGATCCAACGTCTCCACGCACGTCTCTTGATACGTCTCGGCTGAGCTCAGCCATGTACGGAGGTCATCGACTAGCTCGGGTACCGTGACGTCACCGCTTGCTGACGACATTAACGTGTCGTTGAGGTTATCTATCGTTAGGTCGAGAAGCTCAGCGCATGTATTCATGGTGATGTTGTTCTTTAGATCATCGCCGGATGAGGAGGAAAATGCGTTGAGAGCTTTTGAAACTTCAACGATTGTGATTTTGACTGCGTATCTGAAAAGCTCTTCTGGATTGAGACTGCTCGCGTTTGGAGCTGATCCAACGGTTTCGAAACATTTGTCTTTATGCAACGTTACGTCGCAAACGGCTTTGACGATAGCGGAGATTGAGTCTCCGTTTCTATTAGTCTCCACGGTCGATGATGACTTCTTGTGAGCCATGGTTCCGAACAGGGCTCCGATTATGATTCCGGCGAGAACGACTATAGATACGGCGATGATTGCGATTCTCTTTCTTGTCTTACGACGAGATTCAAGCATTACGTGTTCACGCTCGTCGACTTTTCCGTAGGGGGCCGACATTTTCGTCGTTTCCTCCTTCCCTCTTTTTTTTTTTGTTTTCTTTCTTTTTAAGTTTCTCGTTATGTTTGGAGATGTTGGAGAGTCATATAAATACATAGAGAAAAATATAATAATTTGAATAGACCTACCAACTTACGTGCGAGGCACACACAAAGGGGATTCCAATTTTTACTTTATAATACCAAGACTGTATTTAACTATAAGTGCTTCTCATGTTTTATTCTTTTTTTTTTTATGTATAAGCATGTCGGTGAAACATATTTGTTTAAGATTGGCCACTATGTTTTCGGTTGGATTTTAGTTTCGGCGTGTTTCTTGGTATTCAGATTTTCTTAGAATTTGTTATAATCCAAATAAATTAACTTTTCTCGGTTAATTTGGCGATTTGAGTTTTTCAGCGAGTTGTATCTTTAGTTTACAAGATTTGGAACTGGACGTATATTTAAGTCTATGTTATGAGTTCGTACGTGGTTAAATTAATTGTTGGTTACTTCTTCTCCTCTTTAATAGAAATCTCTTGAAATCCTACAATTAGACATCACAATAATTATAGGGATTCTATTGTCAACTTGATAGTTAAATATAGTATATGTTTGATACAAGCTGTCATAAAAAATTTATCAAAAAAATTCTGAAAGTTCGTTGATATAAGAATTTTACTCGATTGATTTGTTTATCTCTGACATTGTCGGCAGATGTTTTCTCCTGCTCCGAAATATATTTTTCAGAACTTGTTTTGAGCAATGACATATACATGTAGAAGTATTGACATTTTATTTTAATATTGACTCTAAGCCAAAATCTAAAAGGTCAAATCTTGAGTTTATTGTTAATTAATTTGCCAGGTATGTATATATAAAGCACAAGATAGTTAATATAGCAGTATCGTATTTATGGTCTTAAGAATTCTAGCAGTCTAGTGGTGAATATGGTCGTATGGATGGACAAACTTTAGCATAAATGATAAATCAAAGCTTTTGAATGACAAAAAATAAAATTTAAAGCTTTTGAATGAATGAAAATTAAAGGCTCACCAAACACTATCGAAAGGATAGAATTAGACGCGTTACCAAACACCACCATATTTGGTCATCTTCCTCTTTCGACGGTTACTCCCACATCTCGCACTTCCTCTGCACACTTCTTCGTCTCCATCCATCCCACAACTTCTATACGATTGTCTAAGCATCCTTTAGATCTTCATCTCGGAAAAAGCTTCGCGACAATGTCCTGGCCTACGGATTCCGAGGTTAATTTTTTTTTTTCTATTTACGCATGAATCTACTTGTTATCTTCCACGAATTTGTTGGCTAACTCGGCGCCAATAAATATCCTTCGCTGTGTTTATTTTCGTACGAAATGAGCGACTGAGGTGGATTCACCGGGGTACATTTCTCCGGGTGAACGTCAATCGGAAATGTGATCGAACAATTTCATTAGTTTGTGTGGAGCTCAATGTATATGCTGTCGATTGCCGCGAGTATTTGTTTTTTGTGTTAATCTTACGAGATCGTTCATTTTGTCCAGTTGAATTCCATAAAGGAGGCAGTGGCTCAGATGACTGGAAGAGATAGAGAAGAAGTTCGAGTGGTGGTCGCACCTTATCGTATATGTCCTTTAGGAGCTCACATTGATCACCAGGTCCGTTTGTGATTATAGCCGGTGTAATCACGGTTTTGATCAAGCTATATAATTCTCTGGTTTATACCATTTTCTTGTAAATTCAAATCATCTTCGGTGTTCACAGGGTGGAACTGTATCAGCTATGACGATTAATAAAGGGATCCTTCTTGGTTTTGTTCCATCTGGCGATACTCAGGTTTGTATTAGTTATAATGATTGTTTTGGTATTCCTCCGTGTTTCTTATAAGTGAACTTGTCAATCAAATCATATGTTTGACCTGCTTGACTTATCGCAAAAAATGATGATGGTATAATGCAGTTCTTTTGAATAGCATTCAGTATTTTGGGCTTGGTTCAGTTTGAGAGTGATGGAGATTCTAATAGTGTAGAATATGTGTCTTGGTCTCTTTTTGTTTCTCACCTGACCTGAGACAACATTAAAATATTGTAAAATTCAAAATGAATGTCATATGTAGACAGAAGATTAAGATATATTTCTGAGTTGGGAGTTCCTTGTCTCTGTGTGTTTCACTCGAGCCTTGAAGTCGTTGTAACATATATTCTCTTTCTAATATTTATGCAGGTCAAACTGCGTTCTGCACAATTTGAAGGAGAAGTATGTTTCAGGTGTGCATATCTTTCAGGATCTCTCATCTTTTCATTAGTGTTTTCAAACTCTTATGTCCATCCTCAGACATGCATAAGCTGGTTACTAAGCCACGTATGGATATTGTGGAAGTTTCTGATCTTGTCAGCGTTCCATTATATCTCATTTTAGTATGTAGATTAACTTATCTTTCACTTGAGTCTTCGACATCTATCAGATCTTTTCGTTTTGCGCATCTTTCCCTAGAATTCATTGGAAATTGTGACCCTTAGCGTTGTAAGGGAAACAAAAGTTATCAGTATTGGAAGAGAAGATCTTCTATGCATAATGCTAATAGCTTTTTCGGGTTCTGAAACTATAGAGTAGATGAAATCCAGCACCCAATAGGCCTAGCAAACAAGAATGGTGCAAGTACCGCATCTCCAGCGAAGGAAAAAAGCATCTGGGGCACTTATGCCAGAGGAGCGGTTTATGCGTTACAGACCAGCAAAAAAAATCTCAAACAGGTAACAAGTTTAAATTTGGTTTTCTGGTTATAGCTATAGATAAAGTTGACCATTAAAGGGAAATGAGGTTTAGCCTGCACATTGGCCATGTGAAGGGATTTGGGATTCCGCATTTACCCTTTTTTGGCTGCCATATCTGATCTTTTTGACCCTGCTTTAGTTCACATAACTTATTTAGAGCAAAAGGTATTTTAAATGTGTTTCTAAGTAACTGTTTTGATCTTTGAAGGGCATTATTGGTTACCTCAGTGGCTCGAATGGACTAGACAGTTCTGGACTTAGCTCATCAGCTGCTGTAAGTAACTAAAACCCGCCCGTTTTCGTACAGCAGGAGTTTCTCCGGAAAGAAATTTTGTCCTGTTCGTTACACTAGTAATTAAACCCTTTTAGCATTCTAGGAATGGTGTTTACTTCTCATTTTTGGAAAATGAATCTTGTATATTATTTTATGATCGCCAGAAATGTGACAGGTTGGTGTGGCATACCTGCTAGCTTTAGAGCATGCAAACGAATTGACTGTATCCCCAACAGAAAATATCGAATGTGACAGGTAAATACAATTTTCCCTCTTATGTAACTAGCTCGTCTGGATAGCTTCATGAGCAGTTGTCTCTCTGTAAAACCAGCAATTAGTGCAGCAAATTGGTCGAGTTACATGTGATTTATTGCGTCTGCAGACTTATTGAGAATGGGTATCTGGGTCTACGGAATGGAATTTTGGATCAATCAGCTATTTTGCTTTCAAGTTATGGGTGTCTAACATACATGGACTGCAAGGTAAAATTTCCTTGATTTGTTAGTCATATAGTGTGCAATAAAGCAAGAAGCTTGCTCATGTGGTTAAACCAAAACTGTTCTATAGGGCGAATTCTCATGGGATGCCTGAGATATATTTTGATTGCAAAACTGAAAATCTAACTCACGATCAAATCAGATCTACAACATTCTCAATGCTTTCACGAGAAAATAAGTGTTTAATCTTTTCATTTGCTTCAATTTTTAAGTATTTCAATGCTGAGTTCCTACTAAATGGAAAATGAATGGTTAGAATCAGGAGGCTCATAAAGAAATCCTTCCTAACCAGCCATAGATATGGAAACATGAATGCTGCTTGCCTATCTTTATTTTTCTTCCAGAAACTACCATCTCAGAAAAACTGTTTGAATATGCAGACTATGGACCACGAGCTTGTACAGGCTCCTGAACTGGAGAAACCGTTCAGGATATTATTAGCATTCTCAGGCTTGAGGCAGGCATTGACCACCAACCCAGGATATAATCTGCGAGTTGCTGAGTGTCAAGAGGCTGCTAAAGTTCTTTTGACGTATGTGCGAATCTGCTTAATTCACACTATCTTCATATTCTTGCCTTTTTTATATTCAAATCCAAGTGGAAATTCTACAAAGTCAATTTCTCTATTGCTTGTGATACTCGTTTCTATACAACCTTCTCTTGATTTTCTTTTTCTTCAGTGCATCTGGGAACAGCCAGCTGGCACATACATTGTGCAATGGTATAAACATTTTTGAGTTTGGATTTTATGTCTCTTTTCTGTTGCATGCTAATCAGAATTTTCTTTGTTTCCATCTCTGTACTGTCCCACTGAATAGTTGAGCATGCGGTCTATGAAGCTCACAAGGTAAGAAAACATTATTATTAAGCTTGTGGTAAAACAGGTTTCACTTATAAATATATGTAATACAATCATATTTGCTTGTGCAGCATGAGCTGAAACCGGTTTTAGCTAAAAGAGCAGAGCATTATTTCTCTGAAAACATGCGGGTTATCAAAGGCAAACACTCTTGAATTCTTATAGAATTCTCTTTATGTGCATGAATGATTCATTAAGCTCTGTATGATGTTTAGCCAACTTGTATGAATGTTTGTTCTTAAATTTCAGGACGGGAAGCCTGGGCTTCAGGCAATCTTGAAGAATTTGGAAAGCTAATTTCAGCGTCCGGCTTGAGTTCTATTGAGAATTACGAATGTGGTACACTCTCTTTCCTTCCTTCTCTCCCAAATGCAACTTATCATAAAGTGAATGCAGACCACAATTGTGCTTTCACAGACATTAATCTCTCTATCTCATAGATACATCATTTTGATTTAAATTCTGCGAGTTTTGTGAAGGTGCGGAGCCACTGATCCAGCTGTACAAGATTCTTCTGAAGGCTCCTGGTGTATATGGTGCTCGGTTCAGTGGTGCAGGTTTCAGGGGATGTTGTCTGGCCTTTGTAGATGCAGAAAAAGCTGAGGCAGCTGCTGCATATGTGAAGGATGCATATGAAAAGGCCCAACCCGATTTTGCTAAGAATCTGAATGGAGGAAAACCTGTTCTCATTTGTGAAGCAGGTGATGCAGCTCGTGTTCTCTGATCAAAACCGGAGTTCTGGTTTCTTCAATATGCCACTTGAACCCGGATTTTTGTCCCTTGAATGCCCTCATGCTTATTGATTCTCGTTTATTCATCTCTAGAAATTCTTTGGTCTCTCGGGTTGGAGTTTCATCATGAGAGATTTTGCAGAGTTTTTAGAAATGATGCATTATTGCTTTGGTACATTTCTATACAATATCTTTTGTTACTAAGACTTTGACAATACATAAATGTAAATCATCTTCTTCTTTTTGCTTCTTTAAGTTTCGAATTGAAAGGGATTAGATACGGGGCTAGGCTACTCTGCCGTTTTGGACTAATTAAATTGAACAACCGCAAACTTCATTGTTGAACTAAAATGTTTTCTAATTCATAGGACGATTGAAATTAAATCAGGACTTGCTATACGTGTTTTCGATTGTAAAACAAAATTCTGTGATTGTAGATAACCTTTTCCCCCAAAATTGTTATTTTTTCTTCAACAATAACAATTGGTGAATCTAATTCGTTAATTAATCAAACAAATACACTTATATAGTAGTATAAAATTAGAAATTAGAAACAAAGACAGTTGAGTATTATTATACTACAGTATATGTTTGTACTGTATATTATCACAAAATGAGATAGATTTGTATTTTTTGTTTGGACAGAAAAGTCCCCCGCCAAAGTCTTGAAATTGGCGCCTGGGAAAATCCTCCGTCGGGTCTAGGGTTTTAGCTCTTTAATCCCTTTTCTTCTAAAATCCCTAAAACCCTCTTTGGCATGTCTCCATTGTTATGCCACTCCACTGCATCAATCCCTAACCCTAACTCTCTCATGTCTCTCTCCTCCACTCTCCGCCTCTCTTCCTCCCTCCTCCGCCGCTCCCTCTTCCGATTTCCCCTCACCGACCCATTATGCCGTCTCCGCCGCACTGAACCCTCAGGCGCGCGTTTCTTCTCCTCCCGTACTCCCCGCTCCGGCAAGTTCGTCGTCGGTGCTTCCAAGCGCGCTGATGAGCAGTTCAAGGAAGAGTCCGGGGCCAACAATGGCGGTTTGGTGGTTTCTGGGGACGATTCTCGTATCGTGCCTTTTGAGCTTCATAAGGAGGCTACTGAGTCATACATGGCGTACGCTCTCTCTGTTTTGCTTGGACGTGCTTTGCCTGATGTCAGAGATGGTCTGAAACCAGTACATCGGAGAATTCTGTTGAGTGCTTCGTTTCGGCTAAAAGCTACTGAAATTTTTGAGCTTATTCTCTAATTTTTTTTGGTTCTAAAGTTCGATTATATGTCTTCCAGCTTTGCAATGCATGAATTGGGGATGTCATCTAAAAAGCCATACAAGAAATGTGCAAGAGTTGTTGGAGAGGTTAGTTGATGTTGCGAAATGTTTTCTCCTTTCATTTTCCCCGAAATTTCGTATTCTGAAGAACGATTGTGATGTTGAATTCTTCAATTTTCCAGGTCCTTGGTAAATTTCATCCGCATGGAGATACGGCGGTTTATGATTCTCTTGTTAGGATGGCTCAGGTATATAAGGAACTACGAATGTCTTAATCCGTGGAAATGTAGTTCAGGCACAATTTGATTCTTCCCAAAGATCTGACGCTTTTGTCTTAATACAACATTCGTTTCTACACAGAGTTTCTCCTTGAGATGTCCACTTATCCAAGGCCATGGAAATTTTGGCTCAATAGATGCAGATCCTCCTGCTGCTATGCGTTACACTGAATGCAGACTCGATGTCAGTGCCTTTCACCTTGCTTTCCCTTTAGATTGATATATTTTTCAATGCAATTCACTTTTTTTTCTATCTGCAATCCTTTGTGTCATTTGAATGAGTTTGTCCTTGTTTGTGCTGTCTATACTCTATAGTGTTTCTCTCATCTCTACTTTTTCCCTTGTCTTGAGATGAACTTTTTTTTTTGGTGTTTTCAACTGATCGTTCTTATATTTTTCTACAGCCACTGGCAGAGGCAGTATTATTGTCTGATTTGGACCAAGATACGGTAACCACAAACCACACAACTGGCCTGTTACCAAGTTTATCGATGCTTAACTATATGGTTCTTAATCTCTTTTGTTTTTACAGGTTGATTTCGTGGCCAACTTTGATAACTCACAAAAAGAACCAGCAGTGTTGCCTGCTCGTCTTCCTGCTTTGTTGTTGAATGGAGCTTCTGGAATTGCGGTAAAATAATCAAAAACATCTTAAATCTGGATTCCTTTTGTATTTTGTTCTAGGTTTCTTCAATTAATCTCGTGAAGGTTTTTCCCGGCTGTATGAAATTATATATGCAACTGAATTTAGATAACTTCACATTGTTTAGGTTGGCATGGCAACAAATATTCCTCCTCATAATCTTGGGGAGTTGGTAGATGTGCTTTGTGCTTTAATCCATAATCCAGAAGCAACGGTATCCCTCATCTCCTCTCTGCTTTTCTGTGATTGTAAATATTGCGGGGTCTTTTGTTTTACATGAAAACTTCTCTGCTTTATAAGTAGACAGCTCATTAGATGTTGTTTCCACTTTCTTCTTCGTCTGGCCAGCTGCAAGAATTGCTGGAATACATGCCTGCACCTGACTTCCCAACTGGAGGAATAATAATGGGAAACCTTGGGTAACTCTTTGCTTTCCAATTTCTCCCCAAAGGGATCATATACATGAGGAATTTTCTTTACCCACCTCGTTTGCTAAGTTTGTTTTGCGAGTAGGCATTACATGATTTAGTAAATTCTCGCATATGAGCATGCTATGCTATCTATAGGATCAACTAAAAGGACACACTTCTAAAGTTTGAAAAGGAGTTTTCCTTTATCTGTCTGTCTTTTGCAGTTTTCGAATCAGCATGTATTTCTGATGATGTTAAATGAGTATTACGTTTTGAAAGCTTACATGTTGTGTACTGTGTAGTACATTTAGTCATCCATAATTTATTTTGAGTTTGTTGAATACCTTTATAAAAGAAAAATAGTTTGCATGCACATGCCATTTCCTTCTGTAACGTTGGATTATTATAGTTCTCTAATGTGTGGATGCACGTTCAAGGGTTTTGGATGCTTACCGGACTGGCCGAGGGCGTGTTGTAGTTAGGGGAAAAGCTGAAGTTGAATTGCTAGATCCAAAGACAAAGCGGAATGCAGTTATTATTACAGAGGTGATCAACTTAGTTTTCAGTTTTAATGTACAGACTCCAAAGAGGAGGCTTTCAAAAAGATTTATTAGCAGTGTCATAATATTAAAATGCTGTATAGTAATGTCTCTAGTGTGAATTTATTGCAGATTCCTTACCAGACAAACAAAGCTACGCTTGTTCAGAAGATTGCCGAACTTGTTGAAAATAAGGTACAACTAAACTTACGACATCTAGTTTTTATTTCACTTACCAATATGTAATTATTTAATTCACAGGTTTATTACATTTCTAGTAGTCCCTCTGCTTCGATTTCATGAGTAATAAAACTGATATTGTTCTATCAGGCAAAGATAAATTAGCTTGATGCTTGCAAAAGTTTCCTTTTTCATTTATTGATGTTAGCTGTTTGTTAATTTCAGACGCTAGAGGGCATAAGTGACATACGTGACGAGAGTGATCGTAATGGGATGCGTGTGGTTATTGAGGTATTACACTGTTTTCTCTGTACTTAGATGTATTCTCTGCTTTAAATTTTCATATTGGAAGGTAATGATTTTGAGATAATTTACAATATTTCTCTATAGCTCAAACGAGGAGGGGATCCTGCACTTGTGCTAAATAATCTTTACCGGCATACTGCCCTGCAATCAAGTTTCAGCTGCAACATGGTGGGGTGAGTTGCTTTGATGTACCATTTTATTTTTCCTGTTATTGTATATAACCCAAGACTTCATAGTTGTGGAAGAAAGAGAAGAAAAAAAAGATTCACATTAGTTATCTAGAGAAACTCTTGCAGTTTCTGTCTAAAAATTTAACAACAAAGTCTTTCAGTTCGACAAAAGTTTTGGAATACTACTATAAATCCCTTCTAGATAACCATAAGGATAAGGATCGTTGCCAACTATAATTCTAAATTTAGTTACTTCTCATCCGTCTGTAATAAAACTAAGAGTTGGGAGAGATGTAAGATGGATTGTGGGATTAAGATTTGGGTATAGTTGTATAGATCAACCAACTGCTTCTTATATTTCAATAAGAAATTAAGAATTGGGAGACACATGGGTGGGTCATGGAGATAGGGGAGTATGGTAGAGATGCTTGTATTTCTTGATAGAATGAGCATATTAAAGAAACTTGAGGATTTCACAGGTTGACCTGTTGAAAAATTTGTAATGAGTGTGGAAAGCTTGTAGATATATTAGGGATCATGGTTTCAAGTATGTGTTTATCTTGATTGTAACTGGATTGTTATACGTGTTTTACAGTATCTGTAATGGAGAACCCAAGCTAATGGGTTTAAAAGAATTACTTCAGGTAACTACTTTCCTATGTAAAATCAATTATTTTTGTTAGTATTACTGAAAGCTGATCTTTCTAATAAATATATTTACATTTGTATGAGCTTTTTTATGGACTAAGCTTATGTCCAAGAACATAGACCACAAGGAGTAATAGAAACGTGTTACTTCTGTGCTACTGCAATCACATTCTAAAGTAAATTTGTTGATTAATTTCTATTTCTTGCCTGTGTGTAGGCGTTTATAGATTTCAGATGTTCTGTTGTTGAAAGGCGTGCAAGGTTCAAGCTTTCACACGCACAACAACGAAAGCATATTATTGAGGTGTGTTTAGAAATGTTAACTTTCTTAAACCATGCTACGTATCATAACTATATGCAGTCTCAAAGTTTCCTATCTTATTTTGACGCATGAAGACCATGATCTCACTATGGCTTTTCTTCTAATATCTTCACTGTATATATGCATAGGGTATTGTGGTTGGACTTGACAATATGGACGAAGTAATCCAACTCATAAAAAAATCCTCAAGTCATTCCTCTGCTGCTGCTGCTTTACAAAGTGGTAAGCTGTATTAAAAGAATGCATCTTGTGGTAAACTCGTCCATAATTTAAAGAACATAAATTTACTGTCTTTTGATCTGGAAGTGCTGAAGTCTCATTTGGTGTAAGATTTGACGTTAGTATAGGGGATTTATGATTCGTAAGTCTCTATTGTAAGGGCCGATACCATAGATTAAAATTAACATGGTCAACATTTACCTATGTAGAATATGGTCTTTCTGAGAAACAAG
>OVAQ01000289.1:0-24912 GCA_900406345.1 Erysimum cheiri | reverse complement strand
TCTTCGAAGGCTAACTGCTCTTGAGGTGCTTTTTTATATTCTCTAAGTTCATTTTAACTTGTAAGCTTCGAGATGTTCTAACTAGATTCCCCCTTCATGTCTACGCAGCGGAAAAAGTTTACTGATGAGAGTAGTTCATTGACGGAGCAAATTACAAAGTTGGAGCAGCTATTATCAAGCCGATCAAATGTTTTAAAGGTGACACACACTTTCATTATCTATTACGGTGTTTTTGGCTGAAGATATTAGGACACGTAGATGCTATTAGAATGAAAGATGCCTCAATATATGTAATCTAAATTTATAATATTGACTGTTTGATACCACTGAGGTTCAAACTCTAGTCCATGTATTACGACGTGGTAAATGATTCTAATACTACTTCCATTTCTTATTTGTTAAAAATGGAACCCTCAGCTTTCTCAAGAAACAGTAATTGGTGCTTATTGCTTTATATCTGTAAAGCTGCTTACTATATATTCTGTTCTGGGCCAATGTTAGGAAGATTGCTGATGCATGATGATTTGTTTAGAGCAAATATAGTTCTTTGCTTCGTTTACTTAACTATCATGTTACTTACTACTTTATTCCCACGTTTCCTTCTTGTATTTTTCTTTAGCTAATCGAACAAGAAGCAATAGAGCTGAAGGACAGATTCTCAAGTCCCAGGCGTTCAGCATTGGAGGATTCTGACAGTGGTGATCTGGAAGATATTGATGTTATTCCAAATGAAGAGATGCTGATGGTATGCTGCATACTTGAACCTAGAAAGTTTCTCAACATTGAAAATCTTTCTTGTTTGATATGTAACTTCTGATTTCTGGATGATTATAGGCAATCAGCGAAAAGGGTTATGTGAAGAGGATGAAACCCGATACATTCAATCTTCAGCATCGTGGAACCATTGGCAAATCTGTTGGGAAACTGAGAGTTGATGATGCAATGTCTGACTTTCTTGTTTGTCATGCACATGACCATGTCCTCTTTTTCAGGTATGTTTAACGGAAATCACCTTTGTATTTGCCATACACATGGATTTTGATTTTTTACCTCCTTGTAATTCATTGCTTATACGTCTTCTACATTCAGTGACCGGGGTATAGTTTACTCAACCCGTGCATATAAAATTCCAGAATGCTCCCGCAATGCAGCTGGCACACCTTTGGTTCAGGTAATTTACATATCTGTGTATCTATGTTTTCCTGCTGCTACGCAAGAAAAATATTACAATTCAATGAAAGGCTAATGTTTTGCTGTATTCATGTGACTTGTGGAAACAGATATTATCCATGTCGGAAGGTGAAAGAGTAACCTCCATCGTTCCTGTTAGCGAGTTTGCTGAAGACCGCTATCTTCTGATGCTTACAGTGAATGGCTGCATCAAGAAAGTATCTTTGAAATTATTCTCAGGAATACGCTCAACTGGAATAATAGCAATACAATTGGTTTGTCCCTTTTTCTGTAGTCTAATTTTGGGTACTGTCTTCTTATCAAGGTTATTCTAACATAATAATTTGTCTTCAGAATTCTGGTGATGAACTGAAATGGGTTCGTTGTTGCTCAAGCGATGATCTTGTGGCCATGGCGTCCCAAAACGGAATGGTCGTCTTGAGTACATGTGATGGTGTAAGTTGTCTTGATTCTTTTTTCGAGTAAAGGTTTTGTTACTTGAGCAAACTCTAATGGCTGTTGTTTAATAGGTTCGAACACTGAGCAGAAATACAAAGGGGGTGACTGCCATGAGACTCAAGAAAGGGGATAAGATGGCGAGCATGGACATCATACCAGCATCTCTGCGGAAAGATATGGAAGTGAAGTCGGAAGATACTTCAACTGTGTACGTTTTTCTTAAGTTATATCTGCTGATGTTTGCTCTAAAAACTTCCTTATCACACTAGTTGATGTTTACTGTCTTCTTTACTTTGTTAACACAAAACACAAGCAGAAAACAATCCACTGGTCCATGGCTATTATTCGTGTGTGAGAATGGCCTCGGAAAGCGTGTTCCTCTGAGTAGCTTCCGGCGTTCGCGTTTGAACAGAGTTGGTGTACTTGGATCCAAGGTATGATCTGGATTATTACCTCTTATTAGTTTTGTTTGTTTATTTTTTCCTTTCATCTCAATTTCACAGTTTCCGGAGGATGATCGTTTGGCTGCCGTTTTTGTGGTTGGTTACTCCTTAGCTGGTAAGTATACACTTCTACAAATAAGGATTTAGATTTTCTGTTAATGCTGTTTATATATAATTTCACCAATGGGTTTTGTTGCAGAGGATGGAGAGAGCGATGAGCAAGTAGTTCTGGTGAGCCAAAGCGGAACTGTGAACCGGATCAAAGTCAGGGATATCTCCATCCAATCTCGCAGAGCACGGTAATTGTTTATTCCCTTCATTTGACAGTCGTCCAAGTGTTTATAGTTTTCTTATTTTGCTGTTACTTTCTCAGGGGAGTGATTCTAATGCGGCTAGATCATGCCGGGAAGATCCAATCCGCTTCTCTGATCTCTGCAGCAGATGAAGAAGACACAGAAGGAATTTCAAGTAATGAAACTGTAGAAGCCGTTAGCCTGTAAATTTTACAATCCCTATTCAACCAGTTTTTGTGATGATCAGTTCAGTACATAGCGTCTATGTACTTAACTCCTCTCTTCCTCTTTTTGTTATCTGATGTCTTACTACGAGAAGAGAAAACCATGATCAAAGTTTGTTATTAACATTAATCTACTTCACATTTTCCTTGGTTTAATTATCATTTTTGAGAAAGTTGAAACAATATACTCTAATTATACCAAATCAATAGCACTCTTCTCACTTTTGTTTTGTTGTTAACCAAATTAATAGAACAATTTTACAAGTGGTACACAGACGTAAGCACCAAACCCCATAATCACAAGAGCTGCAACTCCAACATTCACCAAAGGTATGCCATATGTCAGACTCTCTAACTTATCCATTCCTCCTACTGCAGGAGGATTTATGTTGGTTTTCTTCTGTCCTAGCAATGGACCGGTTTCCTTAACTTCAGCATTATCCTTCACATCTCCCGTATCTTTGGCTAAGCTGGCTTCTTCTACCTTCTTTTGCTCCACTCTGTCTTGAATCTCTCCTTCACTTGCTATGTCTTTAACCATCTCACTCTTCTCGTCCTGCTTGCTTCTCAAGCCATCATCAACATCCAGTTCGGTTCTTTCATCTCCCACTTTCGTTTTTAGGTCTGGCTCTGCTTGGTTTGCCGGAGCAAATTTCTTTTCTGCTCTTCTTGCCTCGTCACCAACAACCGGACTTGTGTATTTCTCTTGTTTCTTTTGTCCCAAGTTAATCGTCCCATCCTCTTTCAGTTTCTGACCTATTTTACCATCTCCCTTTTTCTCAACAACTTTAGCTTGTACCTTGGGTTCCAAGCTAGCACCAATGGTCGGCGTTCTGCTAATGTCTTTCTTCTCCACCTTCTGTCCAGTCTTATTCTGACTTATAGCATCATCTTTTCTTCTCTCAATTACTTTCTCTTCTTTCTCACCTACATTGGGTTTTAAGCTACCACCAAGCGTTGGTGTACTTTTAACCTCTTCCTCCTTCAATTTCTGTCCAATCTTTTGCTCACCTATTTGAGAAGTCTTCTTTCTCTCAACCACCTTCTCGTCTTTTGCACGTTCCTTGAGTTTCGAGCTACCACCAAGGGTCGGTGAACTTCTAGCCTCGTCTTCCTTCAACTTCTGTCCAGTCTTTTGCTGACCCATTTGAGCAGCCTCCTTTTTCTCAACCACCTTCTTCTCTTCTTTCGCACGTTCCTTTCCGCCCAAGCTAGGGAACGCTTCTCCCGTTTTTACTTTCGGTTCAGATTTCTCTCGACTGCCTGTTGGCACTGCTCTTTTACCCTCAACCACTGATTTATACGTTTTGGGTTCTTCTTCATTAAACGTTGGAGCAGCTTTCTCTTGACTTGTTCCCACTCTTTTCTCCTTCTCCAATGGTTTATTTCGTCCCAAGCTACTCCCATTAGGACCAGGCCCTCCATTTTTCTCCTGATTAGACCTCTGTTGTCCAATCTTCCTCTGATCTTGGACTGCTTTCTCCTGTTTTTCACCTTCCACGATCGCTGGAAACTCGATCGTCAAGAGTCCATGTGAGAAGGAGGTGCTCAATTTGGTCATGTCACAGGTGTCTGGGACACGGTAAGTTTCATTGAAACGAGCCTTAGTCTGAGTAGAGAGCGGTCGCTGGCCTTGAATCTGGACAGTCCTTGTCCTCTCATCCTTTTTTATTTCTATTTGATCCCTATAAAACCCTGTCGATTGCTCCAAAATAAACGAGAAGTTTTATAAAGTTTGTATCAATTAAAGATTGATCTCAAGAACAAAGAATGAAAGAGAGAAGATAAAAAGAGACCAGGAAGATTGACGTAGAGGAAAATGGAAGATCCGGAGTTAGTCCATTGAGCTCTCGGCTTAAAACTGCTCACAGTCGGAGCCAGCGGAGGCGGATGACGACCACTTATTGGCCTTGGTCTCTTGAACATCGCTGCCATATATGTATATACAGATCAATATATCAGAACAAGAAATTGATCAAAGTCTTTGAAATAAATTAATCAAACTGAATATGAACCATACAAAATATGTTTGAATGTTGTATATAAGATATAGTTAAGGGTAATGGGAGGTTTTGAGATTAGGGTTTGGGTTTAGGATTGCTTTAGGTATTGACTTTGTCTGTTTCTTCATCCCAAGGTCTCATCTCATATGTAAATGGTTTCTTGTACTTCAAGGAAAGAAGCTTTTTAAGGTTGACGAAGATGCGTATCAGTACAAAGTGACGTCGTTTCAATTTTTCTTTTATTTTTATTGTTTTCGTTTTAGCTATATACCACGTGGTATTCAACACGTGAAATTAAGATTACATAGACCTAACCATACCATACTCCATCACTCACCGGATAACCTCCACCGTCTTCCGCCGCAATTTCTATCTCCATGGCCGGCGTTAATCTACAGCTCCGTCACGCTTACTCTATTGCTCAATTCGTTCCTACTGTTTCTTCTTCTTCTCCTCCTCCTACTCAGCGAGTTCGGCTCGGTACTTCACCTTCTCGTGTTCTCTTCTGCAATCTCCGAGCTAATTCCGCCGCCGCTTTAACCCTGCGAACCACTCGCCGTCCACAAACTATTGCCGCGTCTTCCGTTTCCTCATCCGTCGAATCGGATTCGTTGGTGGAAGATCGTGATGACGTGGGGAGGATCCCTTTGCTTGAAGTTAGGGATTTGAGAGCTGTGATTACTGAATCGAGGCAGGAGATACTAAAAGGCGTCAATTTAACTGTCTACGAAGGGGAGGTGAGTATCAATAACTGAAGTTTTTATAGCCAGAAAGCTTTTTGCCTGGTATTGAAATTGTCTCATCATCTTAGCAAGTTTGAGTTTGAAATCTGATCAGAAGGAATGAGTCAACATGACATTGATCTTGTGAATTTCGAAGTTTGTGGTTCTATTCTTAGAATATCAGACAATTCCCGTACGAGCTTGAATAATTTTATCAATTTGTGTGGATTCGTTTGCATTGCTGCTGATTGTAAAGTATGGCTTCTTTTCTGGATTTTTGGTCGATTCTCATAGCTTCTTGTTTCATGGTTGCTAACGAACTCATAGGTTCACGCAGTGATGGGGAAGAATGGTTCAGGGAAGAGCACATTTTCCAAGGTGAACATTTTATTTGTATTAACATGATTTCATCTAACCAACCGTAAGTGAAAGAGGATATCTTGTATCTCAGGATAATCGTCGATGCTGCATATTAGTGTTCTCCTCCTGTTTGTTTTCTCAGTGAGCCTTATTTGTTGTAGGTTCTTGTTGGCCATCCCGATTATGAAGTGACGGGAGGGAGTATTGTCTTTAAAGGGCAGAATCTACTTGATATGGAACCAGAGGAAAGATCTCTTGCTGGCCTCTTTATGAGTTTCCAATCCCCAGTTGAGATCCCTGGCGTTAGCAATATGGATTTCTTGAATATGGCATTCAATGCTCGAAAAAGAAAGCTTGGTCAGCCAGAGCTTGATCCAATCCAGGTGCCTTGCCCAATTAGAGGATTTGGATTTGGTTTCCATTGTTTCTTACTTGTTGTTATTTGCCAGTGTGACTATATTTCCATGTTGCAGAACAGTCTAATTGTATATCTTCTATCTTTTTTCTTACTGATATCACATGGCTCATGCAGTTCTACAGCCACTTAGTATCAAAACTTGAAGTTGTGAATATGAAGACCGATTTTCTCAACAGAAATGTCAACGAAGGATTTAGCGGTGGCGAAAGGAAACGCAATGAGATTCTACAATTAGCGGTATTGCTTCCATTTCCCTTGTTTCTCAGTTGCCACAAGCACCACATATGATAAGAAACAAATGTGATAACAGGAGGGAGTGGATTACTGTTCTTGTTCCATACTCATCATGTAAACAACACAAGGCTAATAATTAGGAATTTCGAGATATTAGGCTAATAATTAGGTTTTTTCCATACAGAGACAGGGGAAATTGCGATAGCTGTTAGTATTCTATCAATGTATTTGACTGGAGTTTTAGCTAAAAAGACTTGCATGTTATATGTCTCCATATCTGCAGCTGAAAGCAATGGAGACTTTACCTTCTCTTGAGAGGTCATGGAAGTACTCTAATGCAACATTTGGTAATGGTCTCCTTGTCCTTGCAGGTCCTTGGAGCCGAGTTGGCTATACTGGACGAGATTGATTCAGGGTTGGATGTTGATGCTCTTCAAGATGTGGCAAAGGCGGTGAATGGGCTTTTGACACCAAAAAACTCTGTTCTGATGATAACTCACTATCAACGCCTACTTGACTACATCAAACCAACTCTCATACACATCATGGTGAGTATTGTTGCCAAACCAGCCTTCTTTTCTGGGTCCACAAATATCCTATAGGCTCGGTTTCTTTGACCAAAACCCGAGATTACTTGAATTTTTTTTGTATCGGTGGTTCATGTATGTTTCCTCTGGTTCAGGAGAATGGAAGAATCATTAAAACCGGAGACAAATCCTTGGCCAAATTACTGGAAAAGGAAGGCTACAAAGCGATATCCGGTTAGTTATCGTGGATCATCCATAACCTGTCTTCCTTTTGAGAGACCAGAGGGTTGTTTATGGGTCAAAGACAGTGGAGGCTAAAGCTAATGATTGGAAAATCAAACTTGTTACTACAGTCTTTGACCCGTAGGTTTTTTGGCTTCATTGGTTTGCATGACAAGCTATGATATTTGGTTTGCTTTGTAAGTCTCGTTTGTGAACAGTTCTTCCATGCCTTTTTTGTAACTAACAACTATAAAATTAGTTAATAAATTTTTGTTATTAACTGTGCTCTAGTTATGACATTAACCTAGAGTTTAAGTGGGTGAAATCAATCAAACCTAGAGGGAGGTTACATCACCTGAGACATTGACAAAATGAATTTACATTGATTATTCTATCGCTTGCCACTGCTGGAACGAGTGGGTACTAGAAAAAAAAAACATTAATTAAGACAAGGAGAACGCAAAATTCGCTGATGATTAAACCCAAACGCGTTTTTCAAACTCGTTTTCATCATCTTCATCTTCTCCACAATTGACTTCGGTTTTTTGCAAATGTAGTGCTATTAAGCCATCCCTCGCTTATTTTCCGACCAAATCAAATAATTCGTCCTTTCTTTTCCATCCCAGATCGATCTCTTTGTTTTCAGATCATTTCCGTTATCTTGGTTCGGTTTCATTGCATCGTTCTCTGTTCTGGGTTTGTTTGAATTTTTGATTTTCCCATCACCCTTCTGAAATTTCAGAAAATAAAAACACTGCTGGATTTTTGGGTCTATTGATTGTTGTTGTTGTGAAAGACTCGTTCCTTGCATCGACCTCGAGTAGGGTCTTTGCTTGTTCATCTGTATTCGGAGTTTTGAATCATTGCCTGATCCGGAGTGATCAATCCTATTGCCGTTGGATAAGAGAACGCAAAGTCTTATTAGATTATGAGGAGATTTGACTTTGACTTATAGTGTCTGATCCATTAGGAACGAGATCAGATCAGATCAATCTGTATTCTTTTGATCAGATCTTGATGTGAATGCAATTCTCGAGAGTTGATTTAGGATTGTAAGTAGAGAGATACTTTGATGGGTAATGCATGCGTTGGACCAAATATATCTGGAAATGGTTTCTTGCAAACTGTTTCGGCTGCAATGTGGCGGCCACGGATCGGAGTTGAGCAAGCTTCTTCTTCTTCCCATGGTAATGGACAAGTTGCCAAAGAAACAGCTTCAGAACCACCACCTGATCAAGTTCAGAATAAACCCCCTGAGCAGATCACAATGCCAAGCCCAAGAACCAATCCCGATACCATATCGAAACCCGATGCAGAGATCAAACCTAAAGAAAGCAAGCCGGAAGTTCTTCCTGAAGGAAGCAAGCAGAAGGTTCTTCCTGAAGAAAGCAAGCAGAAAGTTCTTCCTGAAGAAAGCAAGCAGGAAGTTCTTCCTGAAGAAAGCAAGCAGGAAGTTCTTGTGCAGCCGGAGACAACAAAACAAGAAACGCAGTCTGAATCCAAGCCGGAGCCGAAACCTGAACCTAAGAAGCCTAAAAATATGAAGAGAGTGTCTAGTGCAGGGCTTAGGACTGAGTCAGTGTTGCAGAGGAAAACTGAAAACTTTAAGGAGTTCTATTCATTGGGAAGGAAACTTGGACAAGGGCAATTTGGGACGACGTTTTTATGCGTTGAGAAAGGTACGGGGAACGAGTATGCGTGCAAGTCGATTTCCAAGAGGAAGCTTTTGACGGATGAGGACGTTGAAGATGTGAGAAGAGAGATTCAGATAATGCATCACTTGGCTGGTCACCCAAACGTTATATCTATTAAAGGAGCTTATGAGGATGTTGTGGCGGTACACCTAGTGATGGAGTTGTGTTCGGGTGGCGAGCTTTTTGATAGGATTATTCAACGTGGACATTACACTGAGAGGAAAGCCGCTGAGCTCGCGAGAACCATTGTTGGAGTTTTAGAGGCTTGTCATTCTCTTGGTGTTATGCATCGAGACCTTAAGCCCGAGAATTTTCTATTTGTTAGTAAAGAGGAAGATTCCCTCTTGAAAACGATCGACTTTGGACTCTCAATGTTCTTCAAGCCAGGTTTGCATCTATGTTTTTTTTGTCTTTGATCATTTGGCTTACAACCTCAATGTTTGATTTTGGAACTCTCTTTCTTCCGTTTTTGCAGATGAGGTTTTTACAGACGTTGTTGGTAGTCCGTATTACGTAGCTCCAGAAGTTCTTAGAAAGCGTTATGGTCCTGAATCAGATGTGTGGAGTGCTGGTGTGATTGTTTACATTTTGTTAAGCGGAGTTCCTCCTTTCTGGGCTGGTAAGAGAGGTTGCATTGTAGATAAATGCATTTGATTGTTCTTGTTAGGCCCTGAAGCAAATGTTGTTTCCCTATACAGAAACCGAACAAGGTATTTTCGAGCAGGTCCTCCATGGAGATCTTGACTTCTCATCTGATCCATGGCCAAGCATCTCTGAAAGCGCAAAAGACTTGGTGAGAAAAATGCTTGTTCGGGACCCCAAGCGAAGGCTAACCGCACATCAAGTGTTATGTAAGTTATTTAAGTGTAAACCATTCATCTTGATTCTACTGAGCATAGACCTTAATGGTGCACTTTATCTCCTGGTCTATCATCTTACAAACATATGCTAGTTGATTTTCCAAATACATTGTCGTATTTGAACTTCGTCGTTCTGCTTCTTCTCAAGGCGTTTTGTTTCTAAACAGGTCATCCATGGGTACAAATTGATGGTGTGGCTCCAGATAAACCTCTGGACTCTGCTGTTCTTAGCCGTATGAAGCAATTTTCCGCAATGAACAAGTTCAAGAAAATGGCTCTTAGAGTAAGTTGTCTTTCGAATTCTAGACAAGATCCCAAAGAAAGAAAATTCAGAAAATAGAATAAGTTTTGCCTCTTTTTCTTCAACTTGTTGTAGGTCATAGCTGAGAGCTTATCAGAAGAAGAAATAGCCGGTTTGAAAGAAATGTTCAAGATGATTGACGCCGACAATAGTGGTCAGATAACTTTCGAAGAACTAAAAGCAGGGCTAAAACGAGTTGGTGCCAATCTCAAAGAGTCAGAAATTCTTGATCTAATGCAAGCTGTAAGTGTTTTAACCCAAGAAATACTAGTTAGTTTGTCTGAACTCATAGCAAATCAGGTTTCTTTTGCTTCTTTCTTTTACTCTGAATTCCAAACTTTAATCCTTCAAATCGGGGTTTATAGTTCCATGTTTTGCAATAATCTTGTATGTTTTGTCTCATTTAATTCAGGCTGATGTGGACAATAGTGGAACTATAGACTACAAAGAGTTCATAGCCGCCACATTGCATCTAAACAAAATAGAGAGACAGGACCATTTGTTCGCCGCCTTCTCCTACTTTGACAAGGACGGGAGCGGCTTTATCACCCCGGACGAGCTTCAACAAGCTTGTGAGGAGTTTGGTGTTGAAGATGCCCGCATAGAAGAAATGATGCGTGATGTTGATCAAGACAAGGTAAAAGCTCCTTTTTACATCATTCTGAAACTGCTTTATGTTCTCAACAACGATGATCTAATAATAAATGCATTATATAATTCCAAACAATGGGAAATCATATTCACAAGATCACTTGAATACTCTTGCATATAGAGAATTCAATTCCCTGAGAAATTTCAATTTCAATTGATGATATTGAAACCACTTCTTGTTGATTGATTTATCACGAGCTGTCGCACTCTTAAAATATCGAAACATTGTTGCAGGACGGGCGAATAGACTACAACGAGTTTGTGGCAATGATGCAGAAAGGGAGCATAATGGGAGGACCTGTGAAGATGGGTTTAGAGAACAGCATTAGCATTTCTCTGAAACATTAATGTTTTCAGAATACAAAGAAGAGCTTCGTCTATTATTTTTTTATGAATGATGATCATGATTGTGTTTTTGTCAACATTTTGAATGAGATTTTGTCGTTAGACTGGTTTAGGCAAACCGTTTTTGTACTGTGTACTTTTATGCATATACACACATATAGTTTTTGTCTGTAACTTTTGGCCATATATTTGATTTTCAAGTACGTTAAGTACAGAGTACAGACTACAGAGAGCATCCATTGTATCACCCGAGGTGAAGTCGTTTTGTTTTATTTTCTTAGAAATACATTTCTAAATTCGAGTGGTTGTGGGGCCTGTTTGTCCTCTAAAGCCCAGCCCACTAAGTATCACCGTTTTCACTCCAAGATATTTAATGTGACTGGAGTATTGTCAAACGCTAAATCTTAACCATCGGACTAATTTCATCTTACGGCTGAAAATTATCCGTGTCGGTATTTTACGTGACAGACGCTATCGTTAGTGTTTCTTGAAGGGAAAGACGAATATACCCTTTTTAAGGTGCGTTGCTTTACGCTCCTCTCGTTTTTTGTTTTTTTGTTTTTAAAATTCATTTTTGGTACCCTGAACAATTTTTTTTCTTTCCGGGTTCGCTCTTTGTCTCGATTTTGGTGCCACAAATTAGAAAAAAACCCTAATTTTTACCAAATTCCCTCTTTCTCAATAAATTCTCGATTTTCCTTACGGGGAAAGGTTTGTTGAAACCCTAGATTCGTTCTCAATTTTCGTTTGGCTAATGGCGAGTGCGGCACGGGGAGAGAGCAGCAATCCGTACGGCGGCGGCGGATTGGGAACCGGCGGAAAGTTCCAGAAGCATAAGCCTCGAAAGTCTCAGAAAACTCCGTATGTTCGACCGACTTCTGTGAGGAACTCTGTACTTGGGGGCGGAGATGGAAGAGGCGGCGGCTGGTTGTCCAAATTGGTGGATCCGGCGCAGAGGCTTATTACTTATAGCGCTAATAGGCTATTCGCCTCGGTTTTCCGGAAACGCCTTGGCTCAGGTGAGACGCCCTTACAGTCGCCTGAGCAGCAGAAGCAGCTTCCAGAAAGAGGTAAGGAGCTTGTTGATTTTTTCGATGCAAAAGTTATTTCTTTTCTCCTTGGTTCTTAGAGAAGTTTGTTTTTTAGGAATGGTAGATTTTTTTTTAGCGTTTGCATTTGTCCTTTATTTTAGTAATTCAGAACTAATAAGTAAATAGACGTTTGTTGGAATGTTCTTCAAGTGCCTATCTAGGTTGTCTATTATTGAATTCGTGGTATTAGAGATTGTTTATGTATTAATAGCAGGTTGTTGCTAGCAGTCATGTATGGGATTTCTTTCCACTTTCCTAAGTGGACGTTGTTAATGTGTACTGTTTCTATTTTCATGGACCAGATATCAGTCAGGAGACGAATGTAGGACACAAGGAGGACGTCTCCAATGTAAGTAAATGAGCTGCATCTTTTGACGAACTATCTTCTTCCTTTGGATTTCCTTGTTCTTTTATCCTCTGTAGTGTAACCCATGTGTTATTTATTGATGTGAAGCTGTTCATGAAGAATGATTTGGTTCGGATGGAAGATACCAATGCATCTGTCGATCCAATCAAGGATGGATTTACAGATCTTGAGAAAATTTTAAAGGGTAAAACTTTTACAAGGTACACTATCTTACAAATTTACGTTGTATTTGTACATATAACGCAGTTGAGTAACAATTAATCTTTTAACGCATTCAACACTTATAAAATAGAAGAGTTAAATTAAAGTCCCTTTTATTTTTCCTCTTTTTCTTTTTGGTGCGTTCATTTCAACGTTTATAGACATCTTTGTCTTTTGAACTACATGAAACTTCATGCTGTGAAAATCAGTTGATCACTTTCGATGATTTTACAGGTCTGAAGTTGATCGATTAACTACTTTGCTCCGTTCAAAAGCTGCTGACTCATCCCCTCTAAACGAGGAGCAGAGAAATGAAGTGCGTATTGCTGTGAGACATCCGCCATCACATGAGAAGGATAGGACGCATCCAGATAATGGAATTATGAACGCCCTTGTTTCAACACCTGCTGGAAGTTCGAGGGTAAGAAAGTTGTTAGAGATATTAGATATACAAGTCTGTTTGATGCTGAGCTTCATGCAAGATAGTGTTGTTAATCTTTTGATTGTTGATGACATCCTTGCCAGGCTCTCGATGAGTGCATTGCTTCGCCAGCACAGCTTGCAAAAGCCTACATGGGTAGCAGACCTTCAGAAGTTACTCCTTCTATGTTGGGGTTGCGTGGTCAACCGGGTAGGGAAGATTCTGTTTTCCTGAACAGAACCCCTTTTCCGCAAAAGTCACCTACAATGTCACTGGTACCAAAGCCTTCTGGACAAAGACCTTTGGAAAACGGTTTTGTCACCCCTAGATCTCGAGGAAGATCTGCTGTTTATAGCATGGCCAGAAGGCCCATAACACCATACTCTAAACCTCAGTCCACTTTGAAGGTTTCAATTTTGATTCATAATTAATTTATTGTAAAGTTTTAAACATGTTCCCAATTTTATAGTGTGTTTTTTTCTTCTTTCCAGATTGGGTCTCTTTTTCAAGCATCTCCAAGCACATGGGAAGAAAGCTTACCTTCTGGTTCCAGACAAGGGTTTCAATCGGTGAGAGCGTTTTTGACTATGTATCAAACAGATTTCAGATTAGACTCTGTAACAAAGTATTGACGAGACTTTTATTTAATTTTGTAGGGTCGTAAACGGAGGAGCTCAGTCTTAGATAATGATATAGGATCTGTGGGCCCTGTAAGGAGGATTCGTCAAAAATCTAACCTTTCGTCTCGAAGCTTGGCTCTGCCTGCTTCTGAGAGCCCACTTTCTATCCGTGCCAATGGTGGACAAAAAACTGCACATACATCTAAAGACAATGCAGAGGATATTCCTGGTTCAAGTTTTAACCTTGTTCCTACCAAGTCCAGTGAGATGGCTTCAAAAATATTGCAGCAACTTGATAGTCTAGTTTCAACTAGGGAGAAATCACCTATTAAGTTATCACCATCCATGCTACGTGGTCCTGCTCTCAAAAGCCTCCAGAATGTGGAGGCGCCAAAGTTCTTGGATAATCTTCCTGAGAAGAAGGCAAATTCGCCAGATTCTAGTTGTCAAAAGCAGGAAAAATCTAGAGAGAGTGGCTCCATAGAGGTTTTGGCTCCGAGTGAGAAGACTGGTGGTGCTGTTGATGGCACAAGCAAAACAGGTTCCAGTAAAGATCAGGAGACTCGTGGTAAAGGTGCTTATGTGTCTCTCACGAGTTCTTTGGAAGAGCATCCTCCAAAAAAGAGAGCATTTCGAATGAGTGCGCATGAGGTATATTCTTTATTTTTTATAGTTATATATCCTGAATGTTAATGAGGTGCAAATAAGAGTGTCAAAGCGGGCAATCCCAGAAATGCCCGCCTCTAGCTGCAAATATGATTTTGTCCATTTATGTTTTCCTTTTGTCCCTTTTGGGGAAAAAAGAACTTCCGCTTTTTTTTGTATTTATGTTTTCCTTTTGTCCTTTGTCAATATTTTTACGGCACACCTTTGACCATCTATACATACAACTGTGATAATGCAGGATTTCTTGGAGTTGGATGATGATCATGGCGCGGCATCTACTCCATTTGAAGTGGCAGAAAAACAGGATGTCTTCAAAGTAGAGAAAAGTGGTTTCAGCATGCCTAAAGGGGAGAAACCACTTACTCCGTCTGAAGCCATGCCCTCTTCGACATATATTTCTAATGGTGACGCCTGTCAGGGTACTTCTAATGGTTCTCTGGAAACTGGAAGGAACAAGTTTGCTGATTTGCCCATTGAAGCTGTTAAGCAAAGTAATATGGCCTCTAAACCAACTTCAGATTTCATCCAAGGGACTGAGAAATCGAGTATTTCTCCTGGCAAGGTAATATCAGAAGAGAGAGTTACCCCTCTGGAAGAGCCTAAAAAAGCTGCTGCTGTATTTCCCCACATCTTCTCATCACCGGCTGCCACTGATTCATTAAACAAAAATACTGGTGCATCTGCAGACATCAAGTTAGAAAAGATGAGCAGGTTGGTGGCATTACTACTTTTCCTCTCAGCTTGATGCATTTATCTTATTACTCATGTCTATCAACCAGTGAGCCTCATCCATATTGGTTATGAAAGTCTTTTTCTGGTTTGCTGGCTTCTGACTCTCTTTCTTGATGTTGCAGCACTGCTTTTGGAGTATCAGATACTTGGGCAAAGCCAACTGAATCAATGAAATCTTTCAGCAACAGTGTTTCTGGACCCGAGTCAACTACCTCGGCTGCATCAACCCTCAATGGTAGTATATTCTCAGCTGGAGCAAACGCTGTCAGTCCACCTCCAAGTAATGGCTCTCTTAGTTCACGCCCTTCCTTCCCACCTAGTATTTCAAATATACCTTCCGAAAGTTCTGTTGGTGAGGTGCCGTCCACTTTTCAATCTCTTGCTACTACTCACAATTCCTCAAGTGTATTTGGAAAGTTGCCTGCTAATACCAGTAACGACAGCAACTCACAATCAATTTCAGCACCTCCCCTCTCTTCTACATCACCTTTCACGTTTGGGGAGCCTGCAGCTCCATTTTCTGTGTCAACAGTTTCTGCATCTAGTGGTCAGATCACAAAGGAGACTGAAGTAAAAAACTCAGCATTGGAAAATACAAACACTTTCAAGTTTGGTGGTATGGCTTCAGCAGAGCCCAGCACTGGCAGCGGTTTTGGTGCTAAATCCTTAGAAAATAAAAGCACGCCAGGTTTTGTGTTTGGGAGCTCATCTCCCGCTGTGGCAGATGCAGGTAATAATATTTTTGGTGGGACATCCTCTGTGGTTGGTGGCAGCACATTAAACTCTTCTACTGCTGCATCTTCTGCACCTGGGAGCTCTGGAAGTTTAATATCTGGTGTGACATCTTCCTCAACCCCTGGGACAGAGACCAACAAATTTTCTTTGAGTTCAGAAGCTACTAATGCTGGAAGTAATATTTTTGGTTCTTCATCTCCTGCATTTACAAGCTCTGGTAGTAGCATGTTTGGAGGTGTAGCTGCAAGTACTGGAAGCAGTGTTTTTGGATTCAATGCTGCTTCATCTGCTTCTGCTGCTAGCTCTCAATCTCAGGCCTCAAATCTTTTTGGTGCTACAAATGCTCAGACGGGTAATACTGGGAAGGGAACCACAACATCAATCCAAAGCGTCCCCTTTCAGTTTGGTTCATCTGCATCAGCTCCTTCATTTGGTTTGTCTGGGAACACTTCACTTTCATCAAACAGTTCTCCATTTGGATTTTCAAAGTCGGAACCTGCAGTATTTGCTTCTGGCTCAACTCCTCAACTGAGTTCGACGAACTCTAGTGGTACAACGAGCTCTCCCCTATTTGGGTCAAGCTGGCAAGCTCCAAACTCTGCTCCAGTCTTCAGTTCCTCGTTCACCACTTCTTCATCTCCTACCTTTTCCTTTGGAGGATCTTCTGCTGCTAATGGTTCAAGCGCTCCTGCTCCCATTTTTGGTGCATCCACCAACACCTCATCATCTTCACCTATCTTTGGTTTCAGCTCAACCGCTGCTACCACTCCTCAGATGCCGGTATTTGGTAACTCAACCCCCTCAGCGACTCCACCACAGTCTCTGTTTGGTAACTCAACTCCCGGGTTTGCATTTGGTGCTCCTAATAATACAAATGGTATCAACAATAACCATCAAGTGAGCATGGAAGACAGTATGGCAGAAGACACAGACCAAGCTAATAAAGCATCCATGGTAGCGCCAATGTTTGGACAAGCAACTGTCTCGATGCCTCAACCAAACTTTGCCTTTGGCGGAGGAGCTGCAACGCCACCACCATCAATGGCTAACCCGTTCCAGTTTGGAGGGCAACCGATTGCAAGCACACCACAGAATGCATCACCATTCCAGGCATCACAGAGTGTAGATTTCCAAGGAGGTGGGAGCTTTTCACTAGGCAGCACTGGAGGCGGCGATAAGACAGGGCGCAGAATCTTCAAACCAAAGAAAAACAACAGGAAGAAATAAGCAGCACCGTGGATGATACAGCACACAAGAAAACACATTACTCATGAAGAGAATCATTTAAGCAGCCTTTTGGTCTTTTTGTTGGCTATATACTCCGGCAACTTGTGATTTAGAGCATACCGTCGTCTTTTGATGGAAGAGGTAAAAAATCAGAATGTGTTTCGTTTATACTCTTAATCGTCTCCGTCATTTTTTAGTGTCAAGAGTCGGGGGTTAAATTGTTCAGAGTTATAAAAGTTGTAGGAAAGTTTTGTAATTTTTCAGAAAATACTCGAGTCTGTAAGACTAGTAGTAGCTCTGTCTCTCTCTTTGTTTCCTTTATAAAGAAAAACTCTATTGTAGTGTTTTGTAACCCTTTGTCAAATTTTCTTAAGTTTTGGTTTACGTTTTGACTAAATGCCTCATTCGACTCGGTTTGCTCAAGTTAACCAAATAAAATCGATTACCTTCTTTCCAAGAAGCTTCTTCTCGTTGACCAATTTGGTTTCGTTTACTCAATCCAAATTGATTAAGGAAATCGATAAATTCGAAACCCTTTAGAAGCCTTCTTCTCCAAATCCTTGATATCTCTTTTCTTCCTTGGTCTTTTTCCTGTCTCTGTCTCATCCAATTTTCCCAGATTTCTGCGCGGAGTAGAAGAAGAAGATGAGGAGAGTTTTCGGCGCCAAAAAGAACACAGAGCCTCCTCCGTCTATCCAAGATGCTTCTGATCGGGTTTCTCCTCTCGTTTCTCATTGTTTTTTATATTTCTCTCTTTTTTTCGATTTCAATTGGGAATTTCTTCTTCGAATCCTTTGTATGTAATGTGAGGATTCGCGATTGGAGTCGTGGTTTTAAGATTTCACTTTGGATTGACTGAAATTTAGATGAATTTTGATAGAGAACCAATCCGTAGGAGAAGGTTTAAGAGCTAGCTATTGGAATCACTAAGAAAGATAGACTAAGATTTGTTGCACTTTATGTTTCGTCAGATAAATAAAAGAGGAGATTCCGTAGAAGATAAGATAAAGAAGCTTGATGTTGAGCTCTGCAAATACAAAGAACAGATTCAAAAGACAAGACCTGGTCCTGCTCAAGAAGCTGTCAAAGCTCGTGCTATGAGGGTTCTCAAGCAGAAGAAAATGTATATTCACCGATTCAGGATTCGATTTACAGCTACTCTGTTCATTAGATATGGTTGATAATAAACACCTAGTTACATTTTGATGAATTAGGTATGAAGGACAACGCGACATGCTCTATAATCAGACATTCAATCTCGATCAAGTTTCATTTGCTGCTGAAGGCCTCAAAGATGCTCAACAAACTGTATGCATCTTTTGTTCTCACCGTTCTAACAAAAATTAGGAGGTGTCTTATGTGAATGTTTTGTGTACCGTTTAAATCTGCAGATGACGGCACTGAAATCTGCGAACAAGGAGTTGAAAGGAATGATGAAAACAGTAAAGATTCAAGATATAGATGTACGTTAAGTTACTTACAAGTTATAACATCTTGGCTTAACTTATTTCCAGCTTTTCTCTGGTATTTGATTTGCTTGATACTATCTCTGATGGTACAGAATTTGCAAGACGAGATGATGGATCTGATGGATGTGAGCTCTGAAATTCAAGAAACACTTGGTAGGAGCTACAATGTTCCTGATGGTCTTGACGAAGATGACCTCATGGGAGGTAAAGTTGTTGTTGTGTAATTGGGATAACATATCTGTACGTTTTTACTTTTGATTTTAAACTGGCTTTTGATGAATTTCAGAGCTTGATGCTCTTGAAGCTGACATGGGAAACGAGACCGAAGCAGATGGAATGCCTTCTTATCTCCAACCCGATGCAGAAACTGATTACGATAACGAGCTTAACTTGCCTGCTGCACCAACAGGACACAATGGAGCTCCACAGGGAAGAGTTCAGGTTAGTTTCAATCTAAGAATTTTAAAATCCTTTAAAGTATGATTACCTTTTGATGGATGGCTAATGAGACCATTTAACAATGTGATTAACAGACGGAGGACGAATTTGGACTACCAGCGGTGCCACGAGCTTCTCTCCGGGGATAAGTTCCAGCGATTCTCTTGTTGGGTGAAGCTACTAAGCTTTATTTAGCATGAGTATCTTTTATTCATTTTGTGCATAACATTTTTAACTTTGATAAACCTCCTTTTGGCTTTTCTTATTGACCTTATAATATTCTTATTTCACATGTATCAGATTATTTTCTCTCACAGTATATCAGATTTTTCTAGCATTAAAACACAAATGAGGGAGAAGAAGTTTCAACTTGCACAATAATTTGGATTCAGAATCTCCCACTGCCAAAATAAGTTAAACGGGCCAACCAAAATCTTAATGGGCCTCTTCCCGCTTTGAATCTCCCACTGCCAAAATAAGTTAAACGGGCCAACCAAAATCTTAATGGGCCTCTTCCCGCTTTGAATCTCCCTCTCCTTTCTCTTTCTTGCTCTGTCTTCATCGATGGATCAACCACAAGATCGGAGCAAGCGACGATGGAAATTCTCCACGTTCGTCTACTCTTCATCGGTCTTATTCCTTCTTCTTTCGATACTCTTACTCGGCTTCACTAAGACCGATCTCTACAAAATCCAAAGTCTGAGATTCACCTTCACTGCGAATCGCGTCTCTAGCTATCTTCAATTCCTTCTAGGGTTTTACGATAAAACTCCCAATTCCAATTCCCAAAGCCTTGACTCAGCTTCATCTACATCGCATTGCGTGTTATGGATGGCTCCATTCCTCTCGAGTGGTGGTTACAGCTCAGAAGCTTGGTCTTACATTTTATCGCTTCGTCACCATCTCAGAAACCCTAGATTTCGAATAACCATCGAGCATCATGGTGATCTGGAATCTTTGGAGTTTTGGAATGGTTTAGCTAAGGAGACTAAGGACCTAGCCATCGAAATGTACAGAACACAGTGTTCACCCAACGAGACGATCGTAGTTTGTCATAGCGAGCCTGGTGCTTGGTATCCACCATTGTTCGAGACTCTTCCTTGTCCTCCCACTGGTTACGGAGATTTCTTATCTGTGATTGGTAGAACAATGTTTGAGACTGATAGAGTCAATCCAGAGCATGTGAAGCGATGTAACCAAATGGATCATGTTTGGGTTCCTACTGAGTTTCATGTCTCTTCGTTTGTACAAAGTGGGGTTGATTCATCTAAGGTCGTCAAGATTGTGCAGCCTGTTGATGTTGTCTTCTTCGATCCTTCCAAGTATGAGCCTTTGGATCTGATGGCGATTGGGGATTTGGTTTTGAGTTCCGGAATGAGGGATTCGGGTTTAGGATTTGTGTTCTTGAGTGTGTTTAAGTGGGAGCAGAGAAAAGGTTGGGATGTGTTGTTGAAAGCTTACCTTGGAGAGTTCTCTGGTAAAGACAATGTTGCTCTGTTTTTGTTGACAAACGCATATCACTCGGACAGCGATTTTGGGAACAAGATTCTAGATTTCGTAGAAGAATTGAATCTAGAAGAGCCTCAAAATGGTTACCCTTTTGTGTATGTGATTGATAAACACATAGCTCAAGTTGATTTGCCTCGGTTGTACAAAGCGGCTGATGCGTTTGTATTGCCTACAAGAGGAGAAGGATGGGGACGACCAATAGTGGAAGCCATGGCAATGTCTTTGCCTGTGATCACAACAAATTGGTCAGGACCAACAGAGTATCTGACAGAGCGGAATGGTTATCCGTTGATTGTTGAGGAGATGAGTGAAGTGAAGGAAGGTCCTTTTGAAGGGCATCAATGGGCAGAGCCATCTGTGGATAAGCTTAGGGTTCTAATGAGGCATGTAATGACTAATCCTGATGAGGCTAAGGTTAAAGGAAACCGTGGAAGAGACGACATGGTCCAGAAGTTTTCACCTGAGGTTGTTGCTGAGTTTGTTGCGGATCAAATAGAGAGAATCTTTGATGAGCAAATAAGAACATGACAGGATCTCACACTTTGCTTAGATCACGGGAGGGAACAAGAATTGTATTTTTTTTTCATGGATTGTTCACAAAAAGGGGAATATGAGAAGAAGAGCACGAAAAACTTAAACAGGGAGTTTTTCTTTTCTATATCTTTCTTTTATTGGAGATGAGAAGCGAAAGCTGACATGACTTCCTTGTACACTGGCTTCTTGAAATCCACTGCCTGTAAAGCGGAAATAGAAGAAGATGAGTAAAGAAGTAGTCTTAGAATGAAAATGCAAATTTGGTATAGAGAAATACAGAAAAATGTACGAACATGTTCAACGACTTGATCAGGAGAAGTCCAGGACCATTGACCAAACTCGGGTTTCTCAGTTCCATCACCAAGAAGATTAATTTCTTCATCTTTGCCAGTAAATTTCAGAAGAAACCTGAGGAAACACAAGCTGGTAATGAAATGACATGATTCTTGATAATCTGTGAATGTCAGGAAGACTCACCATTTCTGTGCTTGACCCTTCCAGTCAGATCCCCATCGGACCTTAAGCTTCTCCCTGACGTCAGGAGGGAAGTCGTAGGTTATCCAGTGAGGTGCCTAGAGCCAAAAAAAAACGAGTTTTTAGACAAACCTAAGAAAATACTATATATTTATGATTTCTTAAAAACATGTTCTTCACCGTTAGTAATTTGTTGAGATTGGTATAAGGTTTAAGAAGAAGATAAACACCTCAGCGATGATCTCAGCAGAGTGAACTCCAGTCTCTTCTTTAAGCTCTCTCATGACAGCAACTCTTGGATCTTCACCCTCGTCGATTCCACCCTATCAACATCAACACACACTATTCAATTAAAGTGATTCTAGAAACCGAATATATCGATGAAGAGTAGAAAATTGGTAGAATTGGGATATTGTCCAGATCAAGCATATTATGATGCAACAACAAGTGGAACCATTGCTTTCAGCTTTGTATGATAAATTAGAAAACTGGAGAAACCGATTCGAATCTTAAGAAATCGAATCTAGAGAATTAATTACCTGAGGCATTTGCCAGGCACTAGGAATATCCAACCTCGAGGCAGTGAAAATCTGCAGTCAATTGACAAGGACTTATCAGAAAAAAAAGATGAAGCTGTTTCCAAGAATTTCATCATCATCGTCATCTTCACCTTTTTGGAAGGATTCATGAGGCAGACACCGACATTTCTTCTGTATCCTTCGGGAGGAGATTCCATGGACGATGAAGAACACCGAGCGGAGGAGGAGGAGGAGGCCGGAGACTGACGGCAGCGGTGGAGGAAGGGCAGGCTGGAGAACTGGAGCGGTTTCGAAGGGTAATTTCGGAAAAAGGGAAGTAGAGACGGAGAATGATGTAGGACAAGTGGTCGGTACAATGCCATCAGAGGCGACTCCATTTCTAAGCCCAAACCTATTTCCCACGCATTCGGGAAATTCATATTTAATTGGACAGTTATGCCCCTCACTCATCATATATACTACTATTACTCACAAAAAACCTTGCACGTTCCCTTATTTTCATGTCATTCTTCTTTGGGTTCACAAAACAATTTATTTAGCTGCGATTATGGGTCCGAATGGTGACTGCGTTTTGCGGTGCGGGAGAAGTGCGGTGCGGTTCAAATAGTAACGAAAATAAATAGATACATATGTATATGCAGAGATTTTGACACTGTTACAGCATTGTTGCGATGCGGTTTTGAGTGCGGTCTATGTCACCATTCATGGCCTATGAATTATATGTGTGGTTTTCACTTTTCAGTTGATTGCAACTCCAAATCAAAAGTCAAAAAATATTATTCCCTCTGTTATTTTTTATAGGATTTTCTAGTTTTTCAGATATAAAAAACAAATATATTAAAATACATTATTTTTTGCTATTTATAATTTCCAACAACTCTAATCTAGTAATATTTAGTTATTTTTCTTGAATTCTATAATTTATCATTAACAATTTTATATAGAAAAATGAGAAAATCCATCTTTTTTAAACCAAATATTTTCAACAAAAATCTTATAAAAAAAAAAACAGAGGGAGTAATAAACAACAAGTCAAAACAAAGCAAGAGCTGTAAATTCCAGACATTAATCTTGAATTAAAGGAAACGATGTTTAATCCATAACTCTCCAATAAAACAAAAACTCTTGTCTCCTAACTCTTTTAGTTCAAACCAATAAACTCTGCCTTAGTATCTTCTTCCTGGCCGGCCAGCAGGTGCCATTACAGCCTGTGGCTCCACTTGAGAAATCCCAGGAGTATCGGACATTCCCAAAGAAGCAAGCATCTCTAGAGTCTCTTTGTCGACCTTAATCTCATCAGTCTTGATGGCTGACTCATCGGGGACAAAGTCCATACGTCTTTCACGCTCTTCCTCTTGTAGCTTGAGGGAAATTCCACGGACTGGACCCTTTTGGATACGTTTCATCAAGTGGGTGGAGAACCCGGCAATCTTGTTGCGTAGTCTTTTTGATGGGATGATTGCAACTTCTTCTAAGATCTTCTTGTTCGTGTGGAAGTCCAGAGTCATCCGAGAGTAGTACTTCTCAATCACCTGACGTGAAGACTTCTTCACGGTTTTGGTACGAACACGACCCATCTTTCACCACTTTCTACTTACCTGCCCAATTAATTGCCAAATCAGAATAAACATTCAACAGAAACAAAGAATCTCTATTCTCTAAATCCAATATTAAATAGGTTTTTCAAAGTCATGATCCATATTCGACTGTATACAATCCAGAGAAATGCAGATACATCAACTAACTATGAAAGAATCTAAAGTTCTCAATGATTCTTCCCATGAAAACTAAAATCAGGATTCAACTTTAATTGTGCGTTGAATTGGCAATGATACAATCTAACACAAATTAAACGGAAAATTCAAATCGAGCTGCATCCCAAAATATAAACAATGAATCTCACAACTTCTTATATGAATCTAACACAAATCTAAGACTACATTTTAGACACAAATCACAAATGTGAATCGAAATTAACGCAATATACTGTTGAATTCTCCTTAAGATGCGTAGTTCTAAGCTAACGAGAACGTACCTGTACGGCCTGGTCTGCGCTGAATAGCAGATAAGCCTGCGTGAAAGAGGTAACGACGGCAGATACAGAAGAATGCAAAAAACGGAGCCGACGAAAACTTGTCTATTTATATGATGAATCAATTGTTAGGGTTTTTTATGAGGCTTGTACTCTATTCTCAGGCCTATTTTAAACATTGTATCTTAACCAATAATAATAGCCCACGTCACGTAGTTGACAAAAATCAATTTCCAAATGCAGCTGATTTGAACGGGCTTTAACGTGAGGCCCATTGTATATTTGTAGCTTAGTTCGCTTATGAACAATTCTTAGGTTCACCCATAGGGTAACCTATCTCATTCACCCCCTTCTAGTTATCCAATCAAAATTAAGCATGTCATTTAAACAAAATAATTCTTATTACCTAAACAAAACAATTAAATCAAATGGGCCCCACTAATTGTAATCTCACGTGAGAAAAAAAAACCACTACTCCAATTGCATTCTCAATTATTATTTTTTTTCAATTAAATTCCAAAATACAAAAAAAAATACACATTATCTAAGACAAAAAGAATCAAATGAGTAAATGTCAAATCTAATAACGATGAATCAGACTAGAAAAATTAAAATAGTTTTAGAATTATTCATGAATCTAACGACTCGACCAAAGAACAAAACAATCGGACCTCATGGTCGATATTTGAATGTTCTTGAAATGAAAAAACGTGGTACATCAAAAAGAAAATTATCATTTCAGGTATTTGATAAATATTTTTTTTTTTTGTTTATGTCCAACTTCCACCAAAACGTGACTTAATCAATTTATGAATCGCTTAATGTTTCAGGACTCAACTCTTACTCTCGGCACCCAGTCATATGTTTCTACCACTAACCTGACCTTACAGACATAATCATTTTTCTCACAAGTTTTACAGGTAAATATTTT